>JAOVVI020000697.1:0-28988 GCA_028571085.2 Nepenthes alata | reverse complement strand
CCGGATGTAATCCTGCATTGCCAGAGGAGGCTGTGTAGTCCGGGTACTTTTCCTTGGGATTGGAGACGCCGTCGATGCTGAAATGGCCCGATTGATTAAGCCGGTAACACTGTGGTTCGGTTGAAAACCAAGCTTCTCTTTGGATGTCTGGGAAAAGCATCCGTGGAAGAATGATCTTCCCCCTCGGAAAGGACTACTCTCTTTTGAAATGTGATCAAACTCTCCAGGAGGCTTTTCAATGAATGACTTCAAGGATATTTGGCTCTTCGTATTGGTCTTGGAGCTTTAGCATGTATTTATGATATGTGAATTTTACTCTTTAAAAGCTAAATCTTTTTAAGTTTTGTTAGTTTCACGTAACTTTTATTCTTGTTTTTGGAGACCGTCTAAGGTTTGAGAGTTGACAAGCTATAGTAGTTTTAAATTTATTTAGAGTTTTTACACTTCAATTCTTATTTGCCTCCGATTCCCCTCCATGCATGGAGGATAGTTGTGGGTGACCTTTTGGAAGAAGCAATCTCGTGAATGAGTGCAATAGGCGGCAGCTCATCGCATGGCTAGGGTGGTAACCTCGCTTTTGATTGTGCCACATAATATGTTGGCTTCCTTTTATTGGACCTCGGTTCTGACACTACCCCATCTCCAGCTTGCCTGGGGCCTCTTTGATGCCCCCATCATTCATTAAGGGCGTTTAGAACATGTGTGGTGCCTAAATTGGTTGATCAGTTAAATATCTAGAGTTCTCCAAATACATGTGCCATACAAGTACCTTGAATCTGGGCAAAACTTGGTCGGACTTTTCTGTTCTATGCCCTGGCTCGGCTCTTGGCAAGCCTCCTGAGTTTTTGGGATTTCGTCTTTCTCATCATTTTGTCTGATTATCTCGGTTAAATGAATTTTTCTACTTCAAAATGTTTGGTTTTATGGCTTACTTATGGTCCTAATTATATCTTTGGTTGTGAAAGGATTTAAAAAAATTATCACAATATATTTTCATGGTAACTACATGATAGTAATTCTAGAATATTAGAACTACAACCTACCTCATATATTATTACTCCTTTAGTTTTAGCCGCGTCTAAGAAACGATCTAGTATTGTAAAATAATTTTTTAGACTTAAATTAGTTAACGGTCAAAAAACTTATTTGTAAAAAAAATACAAAAAAGTTATACGTGAAAATTTTTAAATTATTAAACACTTTGAAATGATACATAAAAAAATATATAATATAACAATTATTATTAATTTAAACTAAATATCATTTCCAAGTGATGTAAGATTAAAAGCTTTTTAATACGTTCAGAGACTAAATCGGAAAGGACCGGTAAAATATATCATTTACTCAAAGACCTTTGATTATTACAAAAGACTACAAGTTTGAAAAGAATGTACAGATGTATTTGTGGTCCATATAAGTAAAAATATCCCATTATACTATTAAAAGTATTGCTACTAACCTCCTTTTTTTTATATAATTTAAACAAGAACTAATTTTAAAATTAATACATGTAAAATTCATATTTCTTTAACCAGCGATGTATGATCATCAAGTAATAACCTACCTTAATATTTATATTATCATACATTGGGTTTCTAAAATTTAAAAATTATAAAAAAAATTATCCATTTTGAAGTTTTTGAGCACCCATGTTTTACTTTCGTAATTTTTGAAGCTATTAATATTATTATAAATAAATATGAAATTTTTAACTAGATATTTTCCTATTACTTTTGACAAATAATAATGCTACTATTAATTTGTTTAAAATGTAATTTCTTAATTTTAAATTATGAATTATTCTATACAAAATACGTGTCATATTATTAATATTTATATCAATGATATTTTATAACTTATCTTTTTAAGTGGAGAAATAAAAAAATAGTATTCTATTTATTAGAATATTTTATTTTCTGAATGATTTGTTTATGGCTTTATACAAATAAAACAGTATACACACATTGTGTTACTCATCCCTCCTGTCCTAACAACATTAGTTTGTTAAAGTAAAATAGCACCACATCATTGAAACGGATCTTTTCTTATTAACATATTGCTCTTTACCTGACACACATTGAGATGGGATTTGAGAGACCTCTATCTCTATAAGAAATAGAGAGACTTATTTTCTTATCTTTAATTGTATATTTTGTATTAAATGAGAATAATTTAATTCTATTTAAAAATTAAAAATTAGATCATAATTATTTATTTAAAAATAAATAAATAAAATAAATATAATAAAATTTTCTGTCGCCTTAAAAGATAAAAACCCACTCAATTCCACTGAGATGATGCATTTCCCACAGCAACTCACCTTATTAATCAATCCGGAGGCTAGTAAACATAAAGAATGGCGGGGTTTATGGATAGTAGCTCAGCATATTTTAAAAATGGTACTTGGACGTCAATCCCAGCTCAACTAGGTATGAATATTGTTAATTCCATGTGGGTTTTCAAGTGTAAGAGGAAACCTAATAGCAGTCTTGAACGCCGCAATGTCCACTTACTGGCCAAAGGTTACAACTAACAACATAGCGTCAATTTTTTTGAAACTTTTAATCTTGTTATGAAGCCCATTACCATCAGTTTGGTGCCCGATACTGCAGTTTCTAGTTAACAGACAACATGCTAAATAGACATTCAAAATGTGTTTCGTCGTGAGATCCCCTCTAATGAAGTTTATATGTATCAGCTAAAGTGTTATATTTATCATAATTTTTCTTATTATGTCTGTAAATTGCACAAATTCTTAAATGATTAAAACAAGTTTCTTGAATCTGATACGTTTACCTAGGTGATATCTTTCTTTATCTTGGCCATGTCAACTTGAGCTCTTATACTTATCCTTTATTTGTAAATTTGGCTCTATCCTCTTATATGTATTGATTTATATGAATAATAATATTACTATTAGGTCTAAGCGCATTAGCCATTTTCTAGTCTCATTTCAGGTCTTAGATGTGCTGTTGTGGTAAAAAATTTGGCCGACTTCAACTATTTCTTTGAGGTCAATGTTCACCGGATCTCTGCTAGCCTCTTCCTCTCCTAATGACACTATATTTTCGACCTTCTCCAACGTACCATTATGCTGGAAGCCATGCTCGTTTGCTCTCCTTTGTCATCTTGGCTGCAGCTCTCCTTGTTTGTTGGGTTTCCTTACGGTGATCCATCATTGTATCTCAGTGGTGTTGGTGCCCTATAATCCTTATCTTTGACTGCACTAAACATCTCTTTTGGGGTGAATAAGGTTTGTCAACTCATGCATAACTCATCATATGTCCACTGGTCAGTAGTTAAACATTATATTGTTTGAAATTGTCTTGGCCTTCTCATGTGGAGTAGCCATCTATTGAACATTTATTTTGATGCTGGTTTGGCTGAGGTGCCCTAATGATAAAAAAATTCACTTACCGATTTTTCATTTATCTTAGGACTAATTTGATTTCTTTGACTTCTAAAAGATAACAATTTATTGATCCTTATATATATTTTCCATTTCCAGCAAGGACCAACTTGCTGATGGTAATACGAGGCCTTCGATTTCTGTCTGCTACTCCCATTTATGATCCAAACTCAACATTCTTCCATCCCCATTGAGTAACAAAGAGTCATCATATAGCATAGGACTATAGTATCGGTGCCTCACACCTATTAACTTCATAAAAGATATTCCTCGCGCGTGTCTCGATCGCAGCTACCTTGAAATCGTAGAAGAGTATTTCCAAGATTTATGGGGGGACGTTCTCCCTGTTTTCTTTCTTCTTCCCGCCATTGTTGTTCATACAAATTAACGGAATGAAAAGCCGACAAACGGATGATCAATCGAGCATCGCAAATTTTGCCGGTCATAGCTGCTGGCAGGAGACAGCAGAAGAAACTCACTTTCATTTCATCGTACTAATCTGTCAGAGATTTGAATGGGCATGCGCAGCTACCAAGTTATATGGAACTACAAACTTCACCAGCATGTCTCCCACTTTTGAAACTTTATTCAGGCCAATCTTCTTTACTCCATTACATCAATTCCGTTCCTTTTCATCTTGCTTGTCATCACAAAATACATCCAGGATATCCAATTCGTTTCATATTGCTGACCGCAAACTCTTAAACCTTCCTTTTCAATCCAACCTTGTACAGCTAGTTCTTTTCTCTCTCCGCTCAAAACCCACTTCTGCAATTAGGTTTTTTGATTGGTCAGAGAATATTCTAGGGTTTAATCACACTCTTCACTCTTACTCCGCACTTGCGCATCTCTTGCTTTCTCATCGTATGTTTGCTCCTGCCCAGAAGGTTTTCGACACAATGCTTCAAAGATTTTGGAATTTGGATGTTTTTAATACATTTTCTGAGGGTTCTAAAATTTACAGTACTAATCCCAGCACAGTCTATGGCTTCCTCCTTGCACAGTTCTGTCGTAATGGGATCGCCAATCTGTCCATCTATACGTACTTGAATATGTTGAAAATGGGAATTGCTGCAGCCCCCTGCGCGTTAAGAACTATGCTAAATTCTTTAACTGATTCGTGCAGCCTTGATACTATCTTGGATTTGTTTGAAGAGATGTCTTCAAGGGGAAAATTGAGGAGGCAGGGTTTCAGTGTCTATGAGTTTGTGATGAATGGATTTGTTAACAAGGGCCAAGTGGCGATAGGTTTAAGTTTTCACCGTAAAATAGTAGAGAGGGGCCTGGTGCCTCAGACAATGGATTGCAATAGGATATTGAAGACTTTGTGTAGAGAAAATTCATTAAGATTTGCAACCCTGTACTTCAATTTGATGGTTGAGGTTGGTCCGAACCCGAATTTGGTGACATTTAGCACTTTGATTAATGCATATTGCAAGGAGGAAAGATTGGACGAGGCATTCCATCTTTACAGTTCAATGATACAAAAGGGTGTAACTCCTGACTTGGTTGTGTATAATATTCTTATTGAGAGTCTTTTCAAGCACGGGAAGTTGGAGGCAGGGCAGCACTTTTTATGTGAGGCTTTAGATCGCGGTATTAAGTTTGATGTAGTGATTTTTAGCTCAATTATTGGTGCTTTTATCAGAATAGGAAATTTCAGTAGGGCAGTTGAAGTGTATTACGCAATGTTGACGGAAGGTATCTCACCAAATATAGTTACGTACAGCATTTTTATTGACGGGCTATGCAAAAAAGGTCAGGTCCTCGAGGCTTGTGGCATCTTTGGTGAAATTGTGAAACGTGGTTTTGAGGCATCTCTTGTAACTTATAGCTCTCTCATTTATGGCTTCTGTAAATTGGGAATTTTGAGAGATGCATTTAAGTTGTACAGGATGATGCTGGACAATGGCCATGTTCCAGACGTAATATCTTGCAGTATGCTTATTGATGGACTTAGCAAACAAGGGCAGGTGGATGATGCTCTTAGGTTCTTCTACCAGGTTGTGAAAATGGGCGTACAGCCCAATGTATATACTTTTAATGCCTTAATAGATGGTTATTGTAGGTTGAACCAAATAAGGGATGCTATGAAGGTGTATATTCTGATGGCAATCAACAATGTAATTCCTGATGTAGTTACTCACACTTTGCTGCTGAAACCATTGGCCGCTCAGGGAAAATTGGATGAGGCAGCGGCTTTGTTCTTTAAAATGCTTAAGCAAGGTGTACCAATAGATGCTGTTGCATATTGCACTCTGATGGATGGATTGTGCAAGAAAAATAAACTAACCGCTGGGTTATGGATTTTTGAGCTCATGACAAGCAATGGAGTGAATCCTGATATTGCTGTATATAATGTTCTCATTAGAATTCTCTTCAAGGCAGACAGGTTGAAAGATGCACTGAATGGATTCCAGGACATTGTTTTGCACGGACTGAAACCTGATATTGTGACCTATAACACGATGATCTGTGGTTACTGTTCTATGAAAATGTTGAACGAGGCAATTCGGCTATATGAAAGTCTACTATATGAACCCGTGAAACCCAATAGTATCACCATTACTATTTTGATTGATGCATATTGTAAACGAGGTAGAATCGATGATGCCATGTTGATATTTAAAAGAATGCTAGAAAAGGGGCCCGAGCCTAATGTGGTGACCTACAGTTGTTTGGTGGACGGGTACTTCAAATCTCACAACATGAGAGATGCTTTTGCTCTAATTGAAGATATGCTCGGAAACGGCATTTGCCCGAACATTGTTAGTTATAGCATCCTCATTGATGGTCTGTGCAAAAGGGGGCTTATGGAGGAAGCATTGGCTTCCTTCTATTCTGCAGTCAAAAGCAGTTTATTGCCTGACGTTGTGGCTTATAGTATCCTTATTCATGGTTTCTGCATAGCCGGAAGACTAAATGCAGCCAAAATGTTGCATGCCCGAATGCTTGCAGAGGGTATAAAGCCAGATCACTTGCTAGAGAGAATACTTGCAGAGTATCACATCGGAGATCAGACTTAAAATATTTGAAAAATAATATGCAGCAAGAGACGTACTTCCACCCCCGACCGCCTGCCAGAGGGGTTCAAGGTCAACTGAACTTCAGAGGGAGAATTCCTAACTTCTTATGCATTTTGGTGAATGCCCAGCCAAAAAAATAAGCAGTACTTTTGTCAACACATAATGCAATGTTGTATGTATAGAGATTTGGCGCTGAAATACCCGTACTTCAATTTTCTTCATATTCTCTGCAGTCTTCCATCGCAGGCCTTGGTGATGATGGAAGGATTTTTGTGGCTGGTTTAAGCTTCTAGAGTTCGTGCATATTATTGTAGCGGCTCATTCTCCCATAATGCAGGATCTTATCCCAAATTGTGATATATTATATTCTTCAATGTAGAGCGTAAGTCTGGCAATAATATACACGCTGCTGCTGCTGCTGCTGCTCTTTTTTTTACCAACAAACATACGTCATAATCAAAAGGTTTCAACCAACTATGAAAGGTAAACACAAACTAGCCTTTAACCCGGTGTATTGCAAAGCACTTAAGCAATCTATTTGAGGGCAGGGCAGAGCACCATTTCTTCAAGTTGGGCAATATACACACCTTTTATAGGCAGGAAAAATGCATCATAAAAATGTGTTCGGCAGAATCTTAGGGACCGTTGGGTAAGGGAAAAAAAAAATTAGTGCAATTTTCTAGAATTTTTTGAAAAATAGAAATTAAGAAAAATGGATTGTTTTTCGTTCAAAAAACTCAAAAGCAAAGCTCTTTAATTCCTTTTAATTTTAAATTGAAGTTTTAAAAATTCTAAAAACATCAAAAATATATCTTTCATGCTTTTTTAAAGGCAATAAAATAACATTTCGTCATAATTTTTTCAAATCTTACTAATGCTTTAAAAATATATAATTATAAAAATATTATTGATTAAAACTTTAAATATAAACATATATATCTAGTAAATAATTAGATTTTAATTCAGCTCATAACCAAATTTATTTATTTTTTTAATTTATTTATTTGAGTTAGCATGTTTCTATAAAAAAAAATTGATTAAAATAAGTTAGATTTACGCATTCAAAAATAGAAGTATCAATATAAAAAATTAAAAATATTATTTTTTTATTTGATAAAAATAATATTTAAATTACCATTTAATATTTTCTATGACTTAACAAAATATTATATATTGATAATTAAATGTAAAATATTAAACTAACTTCATTACAATAATTAAAATGATCATAACTAATATGATAATGTGTCAATATATATTTTTAACTTATTAACAATTAAATAAATAAACGATACCATAAAAAGTTACATATATTAACAACTTAGACACAAATAATTAATTTTATGATAAGAAAATTAAACTCAAGTTTGACTCAATAGTTTATTCAATTTAGTTCAAATTAGTTAAACTCATACTTTTAACGGAAAATGTATAAGCTAATTTTATTTTATATAATACATCATAATTAATAACAACATTCAATTTACAATTTTCAATTACGTAGTACGTACATTTTTTTACGACTTTCAGTAACTCTGAAGCAAGCAATCACAAAATGTGGTTGATTAGTTACTTTATTATAAATAAAAACATTTAGCAAATTTATTAAATAATTTATCAATTAATAATTTTTATCATATGTTAAATGTTTAAAAATTTAAAAATAACTATTAATAAAAATTAATATGCCAAAATATTTACATTTCTCACAAATGTGTTTTTTAAAAAAAGTTCTGAAAATGAAAAAGTAAAAAGAGAAAAGGAAACTAAAAAATATAAAAGCTATTTTTTAAAATTAATATTCCAAAAAGGTAAAAGGGAGGCCTATCCTCTTACCATACCGAATGGCCAGCCAACCCACAACAAAGAAGTAGGCTAAGAGGAAAAACAGTCGACTGAAAAGCATTCGACGGGCCATTGCAGCCATCGTCGCTCCACCAACTCGACACAGCCAGGATACCATCTGCCGCAGCATTTTAAGCATGACAACGGACATCATTGACGTAAAAAAACCACTGGCTGCTCCAGCTATCATCCCCCAGGCCATGCCACCAGCCATTCCCTGACCAGACAACCAGGAGTTTAACATCCGTGTGGACCTGCATCCCAAAAGCACAGATTATTTCCAGCTGACGAATAAGAGCATACAGCAAACTATTGCTGCATGGAAACCAATTTACAGGATATGATCCGCCCGCAATGTAAACATTGTCCAATCGCTACTTAAATGCAGTAAGTAGCTGGACCAAGGTTGATGCCTCTCTGGTACCATTTGTGTCGGGACTGAAGGGAGCAGGATATGATCGAAGCAGTCACTACATGCCATATTCAAGAAATAGTTGTGGGATTGCAATTTCACATGCGACAAAGGGACTCACCTTCTGGGAAAAATAAAGAGTAAGAATGTGGTACACAAATAACATCGGCAAAGTGGTAGGTGCTATCATTCTAAACCTCTTCCACCGTTTTAATTGATTTTTTCTTTTATTTTTTGGGGCTAAGTTTGAAGGCAACCAATCCTTCTTCATTAGCCCCACACACGACTTTCTTAGTCTACCATTCTCCTGTTTTATCTTAAATAAATCAGCCGCACCAACCATACCTAATAATTCACGCTACATTAACTCAGCTCCACAGCATCACGCCAAAAAAAGAAAATACTAGAGTGACCCAAAAGCTATTACTTCAGACAGTGCCAGCATCAAACTTTTTCCTTGTTCTTATCATAATTCATGTTCCACTAAACCCTCTTTGATTCTCTCTCCAACTTGGCATTTTTGCAGATTTGTAATCTCCTGAGGCCTTCAATCCTCCACTCTCTACTTTCAGAGTGTAAGGATTAGCTTAAGGAGATTTGTCTCTTTAACTGAAATTAGTAAAGGGGAAGAGAATGGGAAGAGGAAAGAAATTGAAAAAACTGAAAAGATAAAACTAGAATTTCTAATTTGAGAAGGAAAAGGGACTTCAAAGAAATTCTAGTTTATGGGTAAATTTTCTCTCCCCATGCTTTGATTACAATCCTCAGATAATTGCTAATAAAAAATGAAACATACGGAACAGTTCTGAAGTTTTTTTTCCTCCGGAATTTACTCAATAAAAATGCCCTAAAAAAAGACATCAAAAACCAACATGAGAAACAAATGACCAAAACCAATCTACTCACAGAATGAAATATCTTCGAACCATCTCCATGGCAGATGGATCCTTCACTTGACATCCAAAATAGTCGTCTTGATATATGTCAACTTTTGATAAACCTGATGTATACCAGCAGTCATAACTCTCATTCACCTAGAAATATTTCACAAGTAAATACATAATCAGCATATCTGAGCGAGCATTTGCCACTTTATTAACCTGATTGTGGACTGATCCAGAATAAGAAATTTGACTACCAAATACTCACTCATTATTCAAGGAAGCATAACTTAGTATTAGACATCAACGACTAATGCTTTGGGTTCTAAATTTCTTGTGTTTGTATCTGATGACTCAGTTTCGTAGCAACTACCTTGAAAATTTGTTTGGTAAGCAATGCAGTGGCAAAATTTGGCCGGCAATCAAAGGGAAGGGCATCTTTTGGAGCTTCAGCTAAACCAAGTAATGTCTGACCTGAGAAATGATCTTTGTATTCCACCTATTTTAAAAAAGAAAAAAAAAACAGTTAAATGGATTATTAAATAGCAACAAGAGCATGTAACACTACAGAAATAAAAAAAAAAAACAGTGCATTCTCATGTTATTTGTTCCTTCTGATCCCAAAACAGTCTCATATAAAGAAAGGCAATTTTCTCTGGACAAACTTTTTGTTACCATTTTTTTTCCGATATCCTGTTAGTTAACCAGGGCACTTATTATGTTATGGAAATAGATTGCCTTACAGAAACATTTACAGACTGCAGCCCCTTCAAATCGAGGGAGTAGCTTATCTCAAATGCATAGCCAAAATATTTCAAAAGAGTGAAACATGGAGAGACTAATATAGCTCGCAAGATGGACCATGCAATCTATTGTTCACTTAAAGTCCTCAATGTAGTTGAAAACACTCTCACATTTCAATTTATCCTAGTTTAAGCAGCCACCTTTATCTCCAACTTCAGTAAACGAGTGTATACCTAATGTATTCCAAATACAGCATCAGATGACAAATTAAAATGGTTCTCAATTTAATACGTGGACAAATTCTATAGACACAATCACATTTATAATTTGCAGTACCCAAGTAATTTAAGAAATTCAGAAAGAAAAGTAAATAAATACTACGTTCATTTTCACAATGCTAATCTGTAATTTGCATAAGTGCAACTGTCAGCAATGCATTCCTCGGCTTGATGTGCTATAAGTTACTTGTAATCATAATTTACTTCAATGAGAATCAGGACAAAAAAATCATATCAGATCCTTTCTATGGACTCCATATCATATGGATTGCAACACTCTAAATATTTTGAATGCCTCTTGTTCCTCTACATCTAAAGCAGATCAGAATACAAAAAAAATAAATCACCTGCAGTATGTCAGCTTTTAGCCATGAATTAATCTCACGAAAAGGCTGGAATTATATGAACTTTATAGCTGAAAAGTAGGTTTCACAAAGCTATAGGTTGCTCTCTCCAAGATAACTTCGAAACCCACAATTCTCGGGAGGGTAGGAGGGAACTCATTTCGTTTTGTCCCCTCTATAATTTTTTGGTGATATATCATTTTCATACATTTTCCAGAACACTGATTACACCAACCCAAGTCTGATAGGATAGCGGACATCAAGAAAAACCACAGCAGTGATCAACTCAAAAAGCTGAATCATTGAAATCCCCTAACATTCTGAACAGAGACAAATGATCCACTGACTTGTAAGGCATATGTTTCAACTTCAACCAATGTTATAAAACTAAACGAAATATATGGAGCAAAATAGGCTGATAAACATTCAGGGGAGAATCCAAAAGGGGAAAAAAAAAGAAAAGAAAAAGAGGAATTGATCAAGCGTGAATGTGGAAAATCCAAAAGGGAAAAAAATGAAAAGAAAACAGGAATCGATCATACAGACACGCGTGGCAATTCCATTTTTGAATTTAACAAGGCAATGAAGATGTGAACATTGCAAAATTAAATGAATGGCCACCTTAAAAACTGAAGCCCAGTAGTAATCATAGTGACACCGGAATCTCTTTATTTCAGAAGGGTAAAACACCCTCTTGGCCTTAAAATTCAGCAGCCCAAGTTCACAGACTTTAGATGACCTCAAGTCAACACCTGCAATTATAAAGCAAGAATGAATAATGAGTAAAATTTGTGCCTCAACATCTTGGAAACAGATTGCTACATGATATCTATAGTATTCTCTTTACTCCTTTATTCAATTTGCTTTAGCTTTTGCCCTCCCCACCCAGTAATCTCGGCCATTCTTTGGAAAGGAGACAAAGAAGGAAGTTAGTAATGAAAAATAGGCAGAAAACAACAGAGATCAACACGTATAAACCATAGTGTGCAAACGGCATAAGAATCAAATCCATTTATCAGACAATGGAATCAAATTCATCATGTACATAAATGCTAGTATTCCGGTCACTAAAGCTTTACTCACAAAGTCGATGACTAATCCATACAAGGATCGTACATCAAATCCTTTGTTTAAACCCGTGAAGAGATCATATGATGATAATGGATGATGCAAAACATAATTACAAATAATAAGGTATAAGATTTTACATAGAAAACCCTTTTCATAATGAGAGAAAACCACGGCATGATATATCCATAAAAGATCGACTATATGACAAGACCTATTACACAAACCTCCAAAAACATAAGAATACAGCACCTTGTACTAAATAACTTGAACAATTGAGAGTACAAGACCAAACAAGAAGAAAACAATCGGTAAAATATTCTTCACAGTAACAAGAACAATGTATCCAAAGTTAGCGGAGAATGAAACACGATTCGGAGCTCAAATGGATGATTGAATATTCCTTTTCTTCCTCTCCCTATTTTGACATTCAAAAGACTTTCTCAAAATCGTGTGTATTTGACATAAAAATTATGTCAAGCATATATAGGGGCCCATGGCGCATGAGAACTGGACAGGAACATTGATATTAAACATCGGCACATGAGCGCAATTGCTTATCAGCACTCAATCACTTCATAGGCGCACATGAGGCGTTGCTCTTCTATTGTTGGCAGACATCAGTCATGGCCTATCCCTCTTACTGAAGATCCTCTTTAGCTCAAGTAGGGAACAACCAAGCTTCCCTTGTAACTTCATACGGCTGGCTAATAAATCAAATAGTATGGATATATATACACAGGGCATGGTGCTCCAAAGAAAGTGACTCATCCCAACAAACTTCCCCTCATGATTGTATGGGGGCCATCACCATTCCAGCTATCATTCAGCATGCTTCAAACTTTCCTCCTTGCAAAGCCTTTGTCATCATGTTTAACCCATTATCATCAGTCTTAACTTTATCTAGCATTAACAACTTCGAATTAATAATATTCCTTACCCAATGGTACCTAGCATCGATGTATTTCGATTTAAAATGAAATGACAAGTTGTTGCAAAGATAAATAGATCTTTGGTTGTTACAAAGCAACACATATCAATCTTGCTTGAAACCAAGTTCCTGAATGAAGTTCCTCATCTACAACATTTCCTTGATCACTTTCATTACCGTAATGAATTCAGCTTCAGTGGTAGAGATCGCAACACATTTTTGCAGCACCAATTGCCAAAACACAGTTCCTTTTGCAAACATAAATAAATATCCCAAAGTAGACTTCCAAGAGTCAATGTCTGCATCAATGAACCTGACCAAGAATGGCTTACTATTGCCAAAACATAAACACATCTTGAAAGTATCTACAAATATCTGAGTATCTATCTGACTGCGGACAAATGCTCCTTTTCAAGATTAAAAAGGAAACAACAAATGGCTCCAACTGTATGAGTTATGTCTGGCCTAATACACACTATCGAATACAATAAACTCCCAACGACTAAAGAATAAGGAACATATTCATGCCGGCCTTCTCATCCTTCGTAAAAGATTTTGTCGAGTTCAACTTGAAATGATTAGCATGCAGAGTTGCAACGATCTGAACCTAAATCATTTGACTCAAACCCGAATCAATCATGTGAAAACTCATCCATAAATACTCATCATAAATTCATCATAAATTAAAATCCTCAAAATGGGATATTTATAAATACCCATTACAAAATAAAACTCAATGGAATGTAAATCCAACAAATTATCCAACAACTATCAAGATGGAAAAGAAATCTCTCCTCCCAACAAGAAGCAGCTTGGCTCTGAAATCGTCTCTCTTCTTGAAATCTTCTCAATAAATGAATGATCTCCACTAATATGCTATTGACTATCTCTACTCGAGAGTCAAAAATATGCAATGGTGAGCCAAAAGCCCAATAAGTGACACAATCAACAATCAATAATCAATAAATATTTCAAAAAACAATATAAAATACGTAAAAACAATAGCATGCAATTGACTATAAACCATATGAGACCAAATGCCATATCATAGCCATGACTCAAGTGTAACTAGAACAACTATCAAGGCTTCACGAAAATCAAACATCATAGACGCAATTGAGATTTAGCAAGATCCAAATATCAGTAATAATATAAATCCCATTGAACCTATCTCAATAAAGGCCACAACTATATGAGATATTATAGCATTGTCCTCGGATATTATTTGGTCACTATGAACCAACAACTACTCACCTGCTACCAATTACTCAGTAACTACCATGAGGTAACTAATGCTCTCAAGTTTGACACGTGAACAGTTCAATAGTCACATGATACTTACCACCCTCATTGAGCAAATATTGAACTTAGTTTATACAATCAATATTCTCATTATCCCCTCAAGGTAAGCTCTAAATAGATACAAAACATGCCATGCTCATATACTCATGGTCTAACTGAGATCGATACCACATATAGAATAAGATACTCTATCTTAAATCCATATGTAAAACACATTATCTCTTGATATGATATCCCTTAATATTTTATCAAGCGCCATTCACAAGACTATAGGCATCCTTCTAAAAACATAAACCTCACTCTACTGGAATATTGAATAAATATCAAACAATTGTAGAATATACTACAATTCCGTATTTTTTATATTTCTTGATACTATATTGTTTTCATACGATCTTCTTTACCAATCCATGAATAATAAAAATGCCATGCATGCGATCTAACATAATGCAAAAAAGATCACTGAGAAGATAAGAAAAATCCACAAATAAACTTAGTATGTAACTCTTATCATCCCATTGGGCCCACCACTATAGGCTAAGTCATAAGGCCCAAATACAATGCTACTTAGATACTAAGTTTAAAACTAGACAATAAGTCGTAACCGACTCTTAAGATTCTATCCAATCATTACCGAACTTATTGGTTTATTAATCTTATTTTTAAGGCCATAAGAGTACATCTTATTCTATTATTATTAAACAAAACTCGTGAATTACCAACATAACTAATACTGACCTGGGGTTTGAGCAAACAATGGTAAATGTTCACGTGAGGCTCGCGAGAAGGCTCGAACCAACTAACATCTAGGAGAGGCACGCTAGAAAAAAGCTTGAGAAGACATACCAATAACCCACACAGGTTCTATAATGCCCACTTTATATTTGTAAATCATGATGTTATTAAATTAATTTTGGGTTATTTTGATAATAATTATATGATAAAAATTTAAAGGAAAAGTTAGTTTTGGGATCAGGTTTGGCTCCTGAAGGATGCCTGATCCACGTTTACGTGTATTTTAGATAGAATGCGCACGCCCGATGAATGCCTTTGGGGTCTTTGTGCATATTTTAGGCAAATTAAGTAATGCCTATACAGTGCTCATGTGCGGTTTGAACATATTATTGGCGCCTGAGTCACATCAAATGCGTCATTCGTATGCGCCTAAGGGTTAGAGCAGCACCTAATATGCACCTAACCGATGCTTGTATGCTGATTCCAATATATAAGCAACAGGTGCATTGTTTTCAACCATTTCCACAGGGAAGAAAAGCGGAGAGAGAAAGAGAAAAGAAAGAAGAGAGAGGAAGCAAAGGAAGTAAATTTTAGAATTTTATTTTATCAAATCAGTCAGATTAGATTCTACGCCTATTTCTTTAGTCCATTTATGAATTCTTTAATTTTATATACGTTTCTTAGTTTAAGATACATGCAGGTGACTCCTTACCTCCCAAGTTCGAATATTATTACATGCATGTGATTTTCATTAAAGGTTTTGAGATTTTGTTTAGGCTTTACTAAGCATTTGAAAAATTTGTCTGTTTTGTACAAATAGGTAAATATTTGAAATATTATGTTCATATATATAAATGTTTACAAAGGAAAAATCATGAACTTGTACATTTGAACCTTACATGTGGTAGTCCATGCATGTACTTTGAATCGGACTCTATTTTGTTATTTGTTTTTATATTTATACTTTTCTATAGGGATGAAAAGTTTTGTATTTTGCACTTCTCACAAAATGAAAGTTTTGTACATTTCCTAAAGAGAGAATAAGTTTTGAGCCTTTTGTTACAGAGTCTCTCAATTTTATTTTGAGAACCATTGAAAAAAAATTAAACGAAATAATATATTCTGATATTCTAATATTTATCATATGGACTTGAGAATTATGCCTATCATTTACAGATAGCCAAAAAAAGTGACATTTGACCCCGTTTATAGAAGGAATTTACAGACGGCCCACCTACGGGTCTAAATAAAAGTGATTTGACCTAAGGTTACCAGGAGTATGTGTAACGTTTTCTCAAATTTAGTCTTTTGATCCTTGATTATCAAATTCTAGGATGCTTTAGATTTTTTGATATTTGTCTGCACATAATTTAATATTTGAAATGTTTGATTTTTGAATAATTGAGTTTCGATCGATATTTAGATTTATCTAATTTTGGATTTGAACTTGAGCCTTTAGACAATTTTGCACTTTGGACTATTTTAGTATTAATGTATGGATAAAGAATTTTGTGTATGAAATCGTATTTGGACTTTTGGCATTGGATATTTAATATCTGAATCATATAATATATTAGATTTTGCGCATGTTTTATTGTTTTTCATTCTAATGGACACGTGTTTTGTTATTACATATATGTATATACAAACTGAACTTTATATTCATGATTTTACACTATTTTTAACCCTTCTAGATTAGATGACTTTTGAAGACTTGCAAGATATTGGATTTTTTATTTTATAATTAGTATTTAGATTTGTGTTTATTCTATCTTGTGATTATTATTTTGGGGTTTCGCATGTTCAACGAGCAATGTATATATTATTTATAGCAGTTTATAAATTTGGGTATTTTGTTTTAATCTATTTTACAATGGGAATATGGTAATTGTTTGGATTGATGCAGACTTGATGTTGTGATAATAAAATGTTTGACTACACTTTTCCCTGCAGGTTTGAGTAAATATGTTATTATCATTGCTTTAGGTACCAAACAAATAGATCGGATTGGTTGTAATACCCGATTCCCCATCCGATAAATTTAGTATTATCAGTTTATTTTGGGTTAATTTTAGATATATTAAAAATAATTGTACAATGTGAATTTGAAGGAATCGGAGCAATGATGCAGTGTTGACGCCTGAGGCACCCCATCACATGCTTGTGCGCTTTTGGCATATTAGGTGCCCCCAAGGAGTGCCTAAGGTAGCGCTCAAGCGAGTTTGGCAGAGTGCTCGCGCTTAAGGAACACATGAGGCGGCGCTTATGCACGGTTGGGATTAAACGTGGCACCTAACGTGCGCCTAAGGCAGCGCTTGTGCACCGATTTAATCATATAAAGGACACGCACACTATTTTCAGTCATTTCGCATGGGAAGAAAGAGAAAGGAGAGAGAAAGAGGAGAAGAAGTATTTCAAAGCATCATTTGATCAAATCTGTCAGGTTAATGCAAGAATCCTTACATCTTATTCTTAGTCTATATCCGTTTCTGTTTAATTTTACTTACATTTAGTAGATTCAATGTACATGCATGTCATTTTACTTACCTTATTTTAGTTCTTTATGCATGCATATTATTTTTACCGATTATTTTGAAATTTTAGCTTCAGTTTTGTTATTATTTGAGGATTTTTGCTTGTCTTGTAAAATGGATAAATATTTTAATATATTTTGTTTATGTATAAGAGTATTTGTAAAGAATAAGTCATAAAAACTTGCATATGGGCCTTACATGTAGTAACCATGCATGTGGTTCAAGTCGTGCTCTATCTTTGTGTATTCGATTCGGCATGTATACCTTTCCCCCATAGTGGAAAGCTTTGTTTTGATCTTCCCAAGTGGAAGTTTTGTACTTTTCCGCCAGATAGGAAATGTTTTGGACTTTGACATAGAGACCCTCCTCGGTTTGTTTTTTTATGATAACCATCGTAAGAAATTGAATGGAATTAATATATTTAAATGTCCTAATATATTCAGACAGATTTGAAGATTACATTTATCATCCACAGGTGGCACAAGAAAGGGGCATTTGTTTCCGTCTATAGGAAAGAATATGTAGACAACTCGCCTACGAGTTTAAATAGTAGCTTATGGCCTAAAGTTATCAGAAGTACATGCAACCCTTCCTCAAAGTCATTTTTTTGATATTTGGTTCTCCTTTGAGCATTTTTGGATTTGCGATATGTTTTATCTACATGTGATTTGGATACTTTAGACTTTGTTTGAAATCCGCAGGCTTCAACCGCTATTTGGATTTGGACATCAGCTTGGGCTAGCTTTGTACTTTTGGATCATTGGTCTTTGATTTTAGATTATGGACTTTGTATACGATACCACATTTGGACATTCGTTGATTTGATATAGCGGATATTTGGATTTTGGCTTTTATGGGTTTTGTATATGTTTTATCAATCTTCGTTCTGTTTATGGATGCACTTATTTTATATATTATACACTGGTACTTGCTGAACATTCGGCTCACGTTTTCATTGTTCTAAACCTTGCAAATTAGTGGACTATGGCTGCATTGCAGAGAGCTCGTACACAGTTGCTGGTAAAGACTGTTCATATTTTGTGAGTATTTAGTTTCGTAGTTGGACTATGATTGTATCGGATGCATTTCAGTATCGAAGACATGATGGATTAGATTGATGCTAGTTTATTGTATTGTGATGTAAACATTTGGTTATTGTGGCGTTTTATTTGTATTAGATCAGTAATGTGGTTTGTATTATTGGTTTATCACTCTTTTCTTACGAACTGTAATTGTATCGGATGCATTAGAGCAAGTTGTGGTTATTTCTTTGTCCGGATGGATTTTTTGGAGCAATCCTATAATTGACGATATTATTATCCTATTTTGTTGATGTTGTTGGCATTTTGTGGATATTTTGTCAAATCAAGCTCGGATTTGGGTTTTGTATTTGGACACCATTATTTAGGATTATGTTTTGTAAATTTTAATTATTATTAATTACTGTTAGAACATGCTTTGGTCCAGGCCCATGACATTGGTGTTGTATCCACTGTTGAGCGTTATGGTTATTATACCGGTGGTTTTGATTTATTAGGTCCGACCCAATTTTAAAAAAATTATAATTGGATTTTTGTCTTTTAAGGTTAAGAAAATTTTATTCTAGTTTAATTATTATGGTTTATTATCTGCTTTTGGACAGGAGTCATGACAGATTCTCTGTGAAGAGAGGCTCAAGCAAACAGGACCTCTGCAAGAAGATTGCGAGAAGAAACTCGAGTAGACAGTTTCCAAATTCAAGCCTGGTTTTCTAGACATCCAAAATTTAACGTTCTTTATTCATTAATCAATTTCTATGTTTTCGAGTAATTGAAACAGCATTTCATTAATAAAATATTAAACTTAGCATATGATAGTGTAAAAACGGCAAATTTATGAACATGAACATATTAATTTAATCTATAAACGGTTGCCTTGATAATGATTCGTAAACTGATTTCCTCACCTGATTACTGTTCATCTGCTTCCTCGTACACTGATAATGTTCACTTCAAATTTTTCTTACAATATACTAATCTTCATCAAACAAAGGTTATCACTATTCAACAATGTAAACCATTAAATTCTACAACATTTGACTAAGATATAACAACTAGGAGACTCCTACACCTGGATATTTGCAATCATTTTCAAAAACAGAGGATGAGTAACACGCTATTTTGGAATTCCATCTACCTGATGAAATAATAAGCCAACAGATATGGAGAGGCGTTTTGCAACATGATAGAATCAAGGGATAGAAATTCACTTGCCTCAAGACACATAATAACAGTGGATAAACAAATACGAACAGTCACCACAACTACTCCTTGAATAAAGTACGGAGTTCCCACCAAAAGATCATTCAAGGAAAAGGTGAATACTGGGATAGTTGCTCTCCTCTACCTACTCACAGTTCTTCTCTTTTCTCTCTAACAGTAGCAAGAGATGCAACAACAATGAACAAAGAGGGCCTCCGCTTATATAGAAAGAGAAGAAGCTGAATTATTGAAGAGGGAAGTCACTAAAATGGGGCTGACTAGGAGGATGAATCATGCACTACACTTAATTTCTTTCTTAATTTCCATTTAAACATTAATTAACTAACAAAATGAAATGCTCTTAGATACATGCTAAGGAATAGCCAAAATTAAAGAGAAATAAAAATCCAAGGCTTTGTGGTGTGAAGACATTTAAAGTGGTGGCTAGAGGGTAAGAACCAAGACCTCTACAAAATTATTTTTAATTCTTTTTTGAAATGTTAGTTTAATGGTGAACAAATATCTTAATTGCATCAATTATGAACGCATGCATGGGGACAGCCGAAGTGATGAAATACGATTAAGGACCTAAAATTTCTAATTGCATTTCATACATTCTTTCCATTTAAACTATAGTTAGGGTTGATTTTAATACTCTAATTAATTATTCACCTTTTAGTTTCACATATAAGTACATAATAAAATCACAGCAACTCTAATTTATGTTCTAAGGTACTAAAATAATTATTGTCTACTGAAGGAAGAATTACCAAAATATCGATCTAATATTCCCGTGAATCCAACTCATCCGGCCTTTTCACAACATTAGCCTACATCACCTGTAATTAATTAGCTCCACAATTTATCGTTAATTCATTAATTACCTTTATTAATAACCTTCTTAAGTCAATAGTTCAATAAACTCAAACGGAAACAGTGGAGTGTCATAGGTTTGCCCGCTGGCTTAGATTTTTCCATGTTGAGTCATTCAAGCACCTTTTTAATATAACTATCATAGGGCATCCAAAGCCTCCGTGAAAGTCACACATCCCTGACCCTAAAACTAAATTTAGATTATTTCATAAAGTTGAAAGTAACTTAAAAGCAGATTTTAATTTAATAAACATAAATCTATTCTTTAATCAAACAACCTAACCCCTAACAGAATTGGGACGCAAACCAACAACCAACACCATTAAACGATCCAAATAATAATATAATAACGAACCAAAGGATCCAAAAGCCACAACCGAAAGTGGCTCTAAAATTTGACAACTATTTGACTCAACCCAATAAGCAAGGACAAGCATCTTAACCAAAAATCAGAGTTTCCGAAAATAACTTCAAATATAATCATGAATTTAAAAACATTCTCGGCCGGTGTCCATCTACAAACAACATTCTAAAAACTCAAAATATGAACAGCTAAACTGAATTAATTATAATATAATTAAAACATCCTAGAATTAGTTTTCCAAAGCTATCTCACAATCTAAATCTCGCGCAAGTTTACCAAACCCGCTAATCTAAAAGGTCAGCAAAACAGTGGTAAGAATGAATTTGATGCTCATATATATATATATATATGAATATATCGAATGGAACATGCAGAGACAATGTCACGATTGAAAGCCAAAATGCCAGTAATATCAAATTTTCAATAAAACATGCAAAAACCGTATATGATGATCGAATGTGCCAAAACTATACAATTACGAAATCCTACTCAAAATCATATAGAAACATGAAATATACCAAAAAATGTACTAATATACAAGTACCAAATATCAGTGATAACCTTACCAACAAAAGACGAATATCAAATTTCGAATTATGATTATTTTCATATAGCTAAGGCCATACCTCACTATTTACGAACAGTGGATGAGCTAACTATACATTATTCACTATAATCATAGTCAAATGCTACTTTTTTTTACCCATAAATGTTAGATTTTATCTTTAATTTACAAATAATATACTAAGACATTGTCAAAATATATTCCGTCCATTATCTACAATAGTCCTTATTTAACCAAAACTAAAAACTCTAAACAAAATATAAATATACACATTTTCTTATTCTAGAGAAACTAATTTCTTACATCAAAGTTTAAGTATAATTTTCCTTCAAATTCTTTTTAAATATGTGACATGCAAAAACAATAAAGTAAAATTTATTGTCATACAAGACCTTATATGTATAATCTGGTGACATTCCAAGCCATTTATACTAAGATATCAGAAACTTAACATAATTCATATAATTTCATCAATTTCATATAGGAAATATGTAGGAACAAATATCTAAAAATTAAAGACATGCAGAAACTATAGTGTTAAATTATTGACATGCAGAAATATATACATAGAATTTAAAAATATGCAAGAATATTTATACAGAAAGTTTAGTACTTAAATATAATTTACATGAGTTTAAAATATGAGTTTAATAAAATTTCATCAAATGAGAATATAATTATTTACATGCAAAGCAAAATCACTTAGAGTAAGAAATTAGCACATGTATGAGCATTTAAAATAAAAAATACTAAAAAATTCAGAAAGCATCAATAATAAAGGAAGAAATGGTCTAAATACACTTATATTCACTTGATTTTACCATAAGATTGCTTGATTCTTCTCAATTTTACCTTCTCTTTCCAACTCTCTCCTCTTCTCTCTCTTTTCCTCATCTCTTTTCCTCCTATCTCAAATCTTAGCTAGAAATGAGCCAAAAAATAGACAAGAGGACCTATTTATAGAAAACCGGCACATGTGCACCATTAGACATGTTTAGGCGCCAAGGCAAACCCATACTGAGCACGAGCGCCCGCCCAATAAGTGTTTATCAGGCATCAACCTTCTGGTTTAATCACGCACAAACACCTAATAAGCATTTGTCAGATGCCGACATTTTGGTATAAACATGCATGAGCACTGCTCTTGCGTACATCAGGTACAGACATTCTACCTAGAACACGCTCAATATAAGTCAGACGCACGTCAGACATCACTCAGCCAAGCTTATTTCAGTTCAACACTTCATTTTTATCCAAATACATAATTAACATAAAAAATTCATCAATTAAATTAAATTTAAGATCATTAAAATAATTTTTAGGATTCATACCCTATAGCCTATTCATTTTTTGGTCACCAAAAATTGTTATTCCAAGAATTTATTCATCGGCCTAAAGTTTTCATAGTAAAAGATTTCCCAAGTTACTTCTCCAACTTACCGATCTGGAAGGCATTCCTCCCAATAATAAGCATGTCATCTACATAAAGTAAGAGGATAACAAATTCCTCTTGGGAGAACTTTTGGACAAATATGAAATAGACCAAAGTAGTCTTTCGTTAGCTTTGTTCCACCATCACCAATTCGAATTTCTCATAATATTTCCTCAGGTCTTGCTTTAGCTAATAAATGCTCTTATTCAAGCGGCATACTAAATACTCTTTTTCTTTACTTGAAACCCCTATGGTTGTTCTATATAAATTTTCTCCTTAAGATCGCCATGGACGAATGCCTTCTACACATTTAGTTGTTCAACTTCTAAATCAAGACTTGTGGCTAGTCAAAGAACAACTCAAATGGAAGACATCTTCACAATAGGAGAAAATCTCCTAAAAATTGATGCTTTTCTATTGGCCAAACCCCTTCACAAACAATCTCACATTATACCTTGAGGATTTTTTTTCAGACTTCAAGCAGAAAGCTCACTTATTCTTTAATACTCTCTTGCCTTTGGAAAATTTAATGAACTCAAAAGTATGATTCCCAAGCAAAGACTTCATTTTGAGCCTTGCATGACACCTATCCACTCTGTCTTATAGTCATCTTCTAAAACTTCTTCGAAACATTCAGACTCTCTACCATCAATAAAACATAATTATCGATTGATAGACATGTGGAAGGACATTGATCTCTCATGGATAATCTGAGTGGAATGGTCAATATAGGCTCGAGAGCTTCATGATGAACATTATCCTGAGTATAATCATCAACATCATTATCCATCTCATCAAAGGTTAGAATATCACAATCTCCATCGCCATCATGATCACCCTGATCATCATCATCACCATCATCATCATCAACTTAAATTGATAACAATGTCAAAGGCATAGTTCTATATTGCAAAGACCGATATTATCATGGGAGATCACGTTTTCTGCTTTGCCAATATTCTCAATGGTCTTGTCTCTAGCAAACACTACATCACTAGACCTCACAAGCTTTTTCTCAACTAGATCATATAATCAATAATTAAATTCATCTTCTCTATAGCCGAGAAAATACATTGTTGTGTTTTCACATCAAGCATGAACCTTTCATCCTTTTAAACATGGACAAAAGGCTTACACCCAAACACACACAAGTGATTGTAAGAAATCTTCTTTCTAAACCACACCTTGTCAAGCATATTTCCATTTAGAGGACTACTAGGAAAAATACTAATTGCATGAGTCACAGCAAAGCTTCCCCTTAAAATGAGCCAGGAAGCGTTGCCTCCAAAAATAAACATCGATTCCCCCTGGCCTCACCATTTAGTTGTAGCATCTTCGTTGGAGTCTTTTAGTAGCATATCCCGTGTGAACAAAATGTATCAAATGGCCCAACGTACCCTCCTCTGTTGCCACTATGGATGCACTTTAACTTCTTTTTCGTTTTCCTTTCATCCAATGCATTACATTACTTGAAGACATCGAGTGTTTGATCCTTCATCTTTAAGGGATATAGCCATAATCTCATAATGCAATCATCAATAAAGGTTATGAAATAAAGTGTGTCACTGAGAGTTTTTAACTTGAGAGGACCACATATGTTGGTATGCACGACCTCAAGGAGATCCTTCTCCCATAGGGCTCTCACATGTTTTTTTACTGCAGATGTGATTATGACATTATAAACATTATATACCCACAAACTTGCTCATATTTGAAAGCCTAATCTTTATTAGATTTTGATTCAGGCTTTTGGATAGCAAATATCGGGAGATACATTATTAAAATGAATAACAAATATTTTATCTTGCTCCTCTAGATATCCAAGCTCATGTCATTCATGCAAATCATTTTGTTATCACCCTCCATCAATTCAAACAATTTTAATGCAACAACACAAATTCCTTTATACCTATTATTGGTTTCCGATCACCAAAACTTTGTTCACAAAGCCAAAAACTAATATCTACAAGGATTATTTCCTAAACCATTTATTTAAACCCGTAAAGAGATAATACAACAATGTACAACGCAAAACAATAATTATAAATAATAATATGCAAGATTTTTTGTGGAAAAACTGCTTTAAGAATGAAGGAAAAAGTACAAGATGATACGTCCATAAAATATCCACTATATGACAAGACCGGTTGCAAAATTCTCCAACAACACAAGGATACAAAACTTTGTAGCAAATAACTCGAGCAATAGAGAAAAAACGATAAACAAATTCTTCACAATGATAAAAACAATATACCTAAAGTCAAAAAAGAATGAAACACGATTCAGAACTCAAACGGAGGAGTGAATTCAGGCTTTTGGATAGCAAATATCGGAAGATACATTATTAAAATGAATAACAAATATTTTATCTTGCTCCTCTGGATATCCAAGCTCATGTCATTCATGCAAATCATTCTATTATCACCCTCCATCAATTCAAACAATTTTGACACAATAACACAAATTCCTTTATACCTATTATTGGTTTCTGATCACCAAAACTTTGTTCACAAAGCTGAAAACTGATATCTACAAGGATTATTTCCTGAACCATTTATTTAAACCCATAAAGAGATAATACAACAATGTACAATGCAAAACAATAATTAAAAATAATAATATGCAAGATTTTTTGTAAAAAAACTGCTTTAAGAATGAAGAGAAAAAGTATGAGACGATACGCCCATAAAATATCCCCTATATGATGAGACCAGTTACAAAATTCTCCAACAACACAAGGATACAACACTTTGTAGCAAATAACTCGAGCAATAGAGGAAAAACGGTAAAAAAATTCTTCACAATGATAAAAACAATGTACCTAAAGTCGGGGAAAAATGAAACACGATTCAAAACCATAACGGAGGTGTGAATCTTCCTCTTTTTCCTTTCTCTCTCTTATTTCTATTTCTCTCACTATTTCAGCACTCAAAAGACTTTCTCAAAATCTCATGTATCTAACTTAAAAATTAAGTATATATGACGGGTTGGGACGCAAATGTGCCTAATGCATGCCAACTTTAAGCATCAGCAAACGAGTGCAGCCGCTTTTGTTAATTAGCTCCAAATCCCTTCACAGGTGCGCATGAGGTGTGACACTTTTGTTGTGGGAACACGTGCACTGTTCGTGTGCATGTCAAACTTAACCTGTCTTCCAAACTGAAAATTCTACTTCACTCAAATATAGAACTGAGTCTCCTGTGTAGCTCCATGACTGGCCTACAAATCAAAGAATATGAACATATATACAAAGGGAATGGCACTCACAAGGGGGGCCCAGCCCAATTCTTAGTACCAATAAGTTGTAGGTGACTTCCATAGCCGAACTACTGGTGTTGCAAGTGACGGCTCCCGGCATCCTACAGTTTCGAGGCGTAGCACCCGGCCGACTTAGCGGCCACTAAAATTGCACGATTATATTTAAATATTTCTTCATTTAGTTGGTATACTGACTAGTTAAATATTAGAGTGTTAAATATTAAATATTGTGTTGTTAGTTTGATGAGTTGAAAGCTGTTACCCTATCACGTGAAGTCTGTTATGCTGATAAGGGTGTAAATACTCCAAATCTATGATTTGCAGAGGGGAAGATATTTCAGTCACTCTAACCTCACGTCTCTCTCTATCTCCCTCTCTCTCTCTCTCTCTCTCTCTCTCTTGCTCGAACCTTCTCTTTTCCTTCTGACTGGTCTCATTCTGCTCACTGCTCGTTCTCCCCTCCCCCTTCCTCTACAACACCGGGCCGACTTGCATCATCTCAGCCGTACTGTAGCAGGAGACCGCGGTCTCATTGTAGCTCCATCAAAGGACCGAGGTCCTAATGTAGCGGTCTCACTGTAACTCCATTAAAGAACCGAGGTCCTACTGTAGCAAGGACGTGTGTGTTCGCTTCATTGGTGCTTTCATTGAGACCCCTGAGGCCGAGCAAGCATTTACATCCCTCAAGGCTGCACTCACCACCACCCCAGTGCTTGTCTTGCCAGATTTCACCAAGCAATTCGTGGTATAGACCGATGCTTCATGACAAGGCATAGGGGCTGTGCTGCTTCAAGGGGAACATCTCATTGCCTATTTTAGCAGACAACTTTGTCCAAAACTGCAGACCTCCTCCACCTATATTAAGGAGTTATGTGCTATCACCGAGGCAATAAAAAAATGGCGCCAATATTTGTTGGGCACCAAATTCACCATCCAAACTGACCATCAACCACTCAAATCCCTTCTCACCCAAACCATTCACACCCCCGAACAGCAGCGCTGGATCACCAAACTCCTTATGTTTGATTTCGACATCGAGTACCAGCCAGGGCGTAACAATGGACCAGCTGATGCATTATCTAGGCGCAAGCCTGGGTCATGCCTCGCACTCCAAGCTATGTCCCAACCTGTCATGGGCTTGTTGACAGCTTTGAGAAGATTTATTGACAAGCATCCTGCAACTGCTTCATTTGCTAGGGCCATTCAAGAGCAACCGGGCGACCACCCTGAATTCTCCTGGCACAATGGACTGATTTTCTTCCAGAATCAAATTTGGGTACCCCCTGAGTCTGCTCTGTCCCACTTGATCCTGCAGGAGTACCACAATTCTCCACTTGGAGGTCATGCCGACATTCACCGAACCTTTTCCTGTGTTGCATCAGTTTTCTCCTAGGCATGTATGTAGAAGGAAATGAGAGACTTTGTCAATAGTTGCCCGGTCTTCCAACAGGTTAAACCTCTTAATACCGCCCCATAAGGGCTTCTTCAGCCACTTCCCATTCCAGGTAATATTTGGGAATCCATCTCCATGGATTTTATTACTCATCTTCCCCCTTCGCGTGGCTAGACAGTTATACTGGTGGTCGTTGACAGGCTCTCAAAATACGCCCATTTCTCAGCCCTAGACACCCAGTTCACTGCTATGCAAGTGGCAGAGGTGTTTATCAAGGACGTCTGCAAGTTACACGGGCTTCTGGCAGATATCGTCACTGATCGTGATCCTCTGTTCATGAGTCTGTTTTGGAGGGAACTCTTCAAATTGTAGGGAACCCGACTGTCCACCAGCAGCGCCTATCACCCACAATCCGATGGCCAAACTGAAATCGTCAACCATTACTTGGAGGATTACCTATGGTGCTTCGTGACTGGCAGTCCCCTCCTCATGGGTACATTATTTACCTAGGGATGAGTGGCATTACAACACAGCGTGGTACTCTTCCATAAAAATGAGCCCCTTCGAAGCAGTTTATGGACGCTCACCACCCAATCTGCTCACCTACGTGCAAGGCTCCTCTTCTATAGCAGCCGTAGACGAACTGCTAACCACCCGAACGACTCTCCTGGCTACTCTCAAGACCAACTTGCAGCGCGCCCAGCTGAGGATGAAACAACAAGCGAATTCACACCGGACAGATCGAGAATTTTCAGTCGGCGACCTAGTCTACGTGCGTTTACAACCTTACCGCCAAACTTCCGTGGCGGGACGGCAAACCAACAAACTCGCCAAGCGATATTACGGTCCCTTCCGCATCCTAGATTGGGTAGGAGTTGTCGCCTACCGTCTGGACTTGCCGGCACATTCCAAAATACACAATGTCTTTCATGTGTCCCTACTCAAACGGTGTTATGGTGATCATAGCAGCCCCACACTGGACCTGCCGGCTGAAGATCTCGGCTCCCAACCTTTGCTACAGCCTCATCAAATTCTCAGGTTCCGACGCATTTTCCGCAACAACCAGCAAGCGTCCCAAGTCTTAGTACACTGGAAGACCCAATCGTCCGAGGAGGCTACTTGGGAGACAGCTTCAGAGTTCCAACAGGATTTTCCCAATTTTAACCTTGACGACAAGGTTGATTTTCATGGGTGCGGCAATGTTGCGAGTGACCGCTCCTGGCATCCTACAGTTTCAAGGCGTAGCACCTGGCTGACTCAGCGGCCACTAAAATTACACGATTATATTTAAATATTTCTTCATTTAGTTGGTATACTGCCTAGTTAAATATTAGAGTGTTAAATATTAAATATT
>JAOVVI020000696.1:0-29018 GCA_028571085.2 Nepenthes alata | reverse complement strand
AGAAAATAATATCTTTTTAATTAAATAAGGGTAAAAAAATTATTATGATAAATTTTTATATTGTTTTTATATTATTTTATAAATTAAATATTAAATTATTAATTATTAATTTATTTTATTTTAATAATTAAATATGAGAAGAATAATTTTTAATTTAATTTTAATTTATTTTTTTAAAATAATTATTTTATTTTATTTTAATAATTAAATACGAGAAGAATAATTTTTAATTTAATTTTAATTTATTTTTTTAAAATAATTATTTTATTTTATTTTAATAATGAAACGTGTCGTTAGGGTGTTATAAGTCGGTACGAAGCAAGGTAATATGGTTCTGGGATTCAAAGCCACCAGCGCTTCGAGGTTCGAGTAAATCCCGGCACAGCCTCCAGCATTGAAAGAGAAGCTCGGAAATTGTCGTCTCCTCCTATTTCGTCATAGAGAGAGAGGGAGAGAGAGAGATGTGGGAGTCGATAATTCTTACGTTAGCAGCGACGGCGGGCAACAACATCGGGAAGGTCTTACAGAAGAAAGGCACACTCAGTTTACCTCCTCTTTCTTTCAAGCTCAAGGCATGCGATTCCCCTTTCTCCCCCTTTTTTTCTACTAGTAGCACAATCCTGGGTTACCTATTTCATTGTATGAACAATCTAGATTACTATGTGATTGGTTTTTGCAGAAACGTGATTTGCCCGAGATTTTGTTTTTTAATTAATTGAGTAGTATCAATCAGATCGAGAACATAGCGATGTTTTCTTGAATTAATCACCACGAAAAGCTTCTATCGCATTGTGATGCCGAGTGATTTGACGTTGAATCGGATGGAATAGAAAATTTGGAGTATGATTGGCTCATTAAATTGATGAATTTTATTTATAAGGTAATCAAAGTGAATCGGAGTGGAAAGGAAGTAACTCAAATGGAGGGAAATAAAAGTAAGTGCAAATATGAATTCTATTGTCTTGTTTGGATGCGTGTTTCAAAGAGTAAGGGGAAGTGAATTTTTCCATGGATGTATGAGTGGAAAACATAGAAAAGAAGTGCAATTATTATGATTATTTCACCTTTAAACACTTATAAAAGAGATGGTACTCAAACACTTTTTAATATTTTTTTAGTTAATTAATAGACAGCTCAACAAAGTCAAATAGTTTTAGATCTTTTCAGAGCCCTTTTGAAAAAAAAAAAACCTCTCGTGTGTCTCCTTTAGTTTGAAATCCATCCGGGACAAAAGGGGTTCATGTCATTATGCATCACCTGCTCGAATCAACGTAAACAAAATGATTCTTAGTTTTTCAATAACCAACAGTGCAAACAATGTCTGTGTTCAAAAGTTTGCAAAAGTTCAAAATAATTGATATTCAAATATTTCTTTCCAAAAAGACTGGTAATGCCAACAATATATTAATTTTCCGATCCATACATTATGTGCAACAAATAGTCCTTGTGATCTGCAGGACAACCAAAGAAGTTTCTTACTCTTATAGCATTTGCATTGAGAAAATCATAAGCTCTGGAATGAACTTGCACATGAACTGCAATATTACACAACTCTGCATGAACAACTTCCTCTGCATAAACACATGGGTGGCTTTGTTGAACAATTTCATTCCTCTTCTGTGCCATGGCATTTACATCAGCAACATTGTCAATTGCATCTTTTATATCTCTATAATGTCTTGCAGTCACCATTTTTCTTTTTTGCTTTTTGGGGGATATCATGGAAAGAGCTTTTGACTAAACATGAGATGCAACTTGAATCGGAGTTGGTGGTTCACTTGCACCAATATTCACATCATCAAAGTTCTCAGAGGAAATTTAATGAGATGCTAGGAACTGATTGATGTCCTCAACAGTATTATCCCATATACCTGAGTCAATAGAAATTCCATCACTATTCATAGATGAGAGGCATGCCTTTCCTTTGCAGTCTCAGCAGCCTCATCAGTTGCTCTATCTTTCGCAGACAATGACTTAAGTTTATTATAGCAGTTGATTTCAGTTGATCATTCCTTTGCTTGTGAATGCTCCAAATTTACAAGAATAACAAAGTGTTAATTGAGACCACGATAAGTTCTTCATAATTATATGATTCTTCAGAATCATACTGTGATATCATTAGGTCTTTTTTTGTAAGTTATCATAAGATTATCTGCTTACCTTCAGAAGTTCTTCGAATAATTCAGGTTCTGCATCGAACATCCTTGTTATTGGACTCCTTGCAATGCCACTAAAATTCTTGAAAAGATCATAGCATTCAATGAAACTTCCCTTAAGTGTCCTCATGTGGTTCTTCACTTTTTCTTTGTCAGTTCGCCCTATGCCAGATTTTTGTCACACTTCTTGCATGATATTCTTCAACCCTAGTGTAGTGAAAACTCTATCAACTCTATTTTCTACAACTTCTTGGTGAAGAAGAGCATCAATTAGAATTTCATCCATTAATTTTGCCCGTTGAAGGACAGAAGGAATAGAATTACCTGGAGGAAATTTTAAATTATCTTCCCTAGTCAATGGATTTTTAATTATTCTGGAATCAGATGCAAAGCTCTCCCATCCAGGCAAAGCATATGTAAATCGTAAGTTAAAAATACACATGACGTGACTAAATTATTTTGCATTGGATATCCTTTCTACCTCGAAATCTTGCTGCATCTGCTTTTGATACCTTCGCTCAAATGTGTGTTTCATCAAGGGCCCCTATACTATCCTGACTTACATACTAGTTATTGATTCATAATTTCAAAGTATTCATTGTGTAATAGATATGAAATGATTTTAATATTTACCTCAGAAGTATGGAAAAAATTAACATTGTTGAGTGTTCATGGAGTCACTTCTGATTCATACTGTTGTTTAGATATTTATCTTCAAAAAAAATTAATGCTTGTAGTACTTAGTGGAAATATCAGTGTCTGGTCTCACTTGAACGATGGAAAAAGGTTGCAAGCGTGCGGATCTTTAAATTTAGTCCTAATATGATTAGGAACATGACAACTTTTCCTTCAATTGATGCACGTTGACTATCCTTGAGGTGACCACTTCTCAGAAGTTTATCACATAAACATTCAAATCCCACAGGCTTCATGTGAGTTACATTATGATGATGAGAGGACGGATTATTTCTAATATGCTTCACTATTTTTGACAGCAAAATTGTTCTCTCTTTTCTTCTATTGTGGGTCATGGCAAAATAAAATTTGAAGGGCTAAGTCAATTGCTGCTGCTAAGTGCATGTACATGAAGAATTACTTGAGTCACTGCCCTTTGGCATGTTCATTCCCATTCTAAGAGCACCAACTATTTGGACATGAACAGATTTTCTGAAGTAGATTGGGGCAAGAAAAATAAAATTGGAGCAAATCAAACATGAGTAACAAAACGTGAGATCATAAATGATGTGAATAAAGCTATGGGAAATTGAGCAAGTAGTTGAAATCCTCAGCACCTAGTTTTACCGGAAGGACTTTATTTGAAGAGAGGGAGAATGTGAGGATTGTGGGTGGAAGGGACTCTGAGCTAGGTGCTCTTAGTGACCTATTAAGGCTGAGAAAGTTATTATCTTTTTAAGTTTTTTCATAGTTTTCATGTACCTCCATTACTCTCCAAATTTGAGGGTAATTGGTTTTGCCACACAAAGGTGAAGTGTGAATTTAATTTACTTTGCATTCCCTCCATTTGCTTCCGTTTCCCTTACACAATTTTACCACCAAACAAATGAAATATAATTTACTTCCCTACTACAATTTTACAACCAAACAAATGAAATATTATTTACTCCCTTTCAGTTACCTCCATTTCCTTTCATTTCACTCAATACAAACAAAGCAGAAGTCTCTACTTGATTTTTAAACTGTCTTTAGTGAGCTCTAAAAGCTACAGATTGTAGAATTTCTCAGTTGACAATACATCTATATTGTTTACTTCATGTAACTTTCATATTTTATACAAGTCAGGTGTCCTGAGATAAGGTTGTAGCATCTTAAATTCTGGTTTTTTTAGTTTCTTGTTTGAATTCAAACTACAAAAAGGGTAAATATTGAAGAATGTGTAGCTGTTTTGAAAAAATGGCCTGCAAGTGGTTTACAATCTGTTCCATCTTTCCCCTCTTAGGTGCAAAAGAGGGTTAAGGTTCCATTTGGAACCTAGAAATTATTAAGGTAGTAGGGGGAAGAAGAATATGCACAAATATTAGTTGAGTTATGAACAAAATCCCCTTTCCCTTTCCATTTCCTCAGATCTCTGACTTCCTAAATGTAGCATTCTCAAAAATTAATCATGATTCTCATTGATTTCTGGTTCTCCATTTATTTGAAGTGGCATCGCTTGTGATCATGGTTGATGGAGCAATGGCCAAATGTTATAAAACTAAAATCCTGAAGAACTCTGATTTTCACCTTTACATAACACTATATGTTGGTCCTGTGAAGAAAGAACAAACAAATTTTAAAGTAACTCAATGCTGAAATATACTCTTGTTCACCAGATAAAATCGGTGCTTTTGCTGGTAAGGCCTTATCTAGGTTGGTTTAGTTTGAGGCTGTGGAACCACAAGGTCTTAGCATTGATTCATCCTTCCCCAACTTTCCATTGAAAAAAAAAATGGATTCCTTACTTTGCAGGTAACCTAAAGGTCCTGCTTTGAATTCTTGGATCCTAAGCACTAGGATTTTACTGATTTTCTAGTAAGAATGAAGATAGTGTCAAATGTTTCTTATAGGTTGGGTTCAAGAAATTGGATTTTCTTGATTTATTGTTTCTTAACAAATATTTTCCATGTCGTTCACCATTTTTCCTTCTTACAAGCCAAGCAGTACCAAACAGAAAATTCATATGTTTTTCTCCTTTTGGAAAGGAAAGAGGGGAGGGAGAGTTGGTGGGCATTGAATTAATGTTATTGGCCTAGGAAAGTTGGTGGTCAACAGTCAGGCTACCCTTGATTTTCTATAGCTTATTCTAAAGTTATTGCTTATTGTCATCTGTTAGCCTTGCTTATCCCTTGCCATATAAATGACCAACTTTCTTTTATATCTGGCGAAAAATTATTGGGACATTGCGTCATCCGCCTTAATGAAGACTTTTATCTAATTTGGTCTACTTCAATGAACTCTATTTTATTATTTTTTCCCAGCTGTAGTGCTTGTTGAATACCTGCTACTTGATAAGGATGGTTGCCTCTCACCTATCACTATGATGATTGAGCTTTTGATGGCGGACAGTTATGCCAAAAGAAATGAACTGGAAGGTTTATTTTTGCCCTAACAAGAAATCATTAATTGTGCCCTTCGGTCTCTTTATTCAGTGATTACTTATTCCTGCGTTACTCCTATACATACATACATACATACATACGTGTATATATATATATGTAAATATTCTCTCCATTATCATGAATCGAGAAGTTGCTTTTGAGTAAGGGTAGTTGATTTTGGACTTACTGAAATAGGTTTGAGAGATGAATGAACTAAAGAGGATAATTGCTTACTCAGTATAATGCTCAGTACTTCCTGGTATCCTTGTAATACATTAAGCCTGGAACTGATTTGTTCAATTAACTTGCTGTATTTGAGACTTTATATCTTTTAATTTTACAGTAGTTCATATATTCATATTTCTACTCATCTATGCTTGCAGGTGATAAAGGCATATACGTTCAATAAACCTTGGATTATAGGCTTTTCAATGGATGTAGGTGGAGGCATCTTAATGTTGAATGCATTATCTCTGGCCCCTGTAAGTTCATTAATGAGAAGTTGCCTTTTTTTAATATATTCCCATTAACTGTTAGAATGCAATGCACTATTATGTTCATAATAAAGGTGTTAAATGGGCTGTGCCAAGCACGGAACGTGGTGAATATTGTCTGGTCGTGTATAGCACAGTCCAACATTTCAGATTGTGCCAGGCTGCACGGTAGACAGCTAGCGGGCTGTGGCACAATCAGGTTGTGCTGGGCATGACTCGTTTGGGGTAGGGAAGGGGAGCTAGAGAGAGGGAAGGGGGACCAAAATAATTTTATTTTTAATATATATATATATTTTTAATATATGGGCTGTGCCGTGCTGGCTCGTGGCACGGCACGATACCACTTGGCCCAATACATTGCGTTCCACATGCCGTACTATGTCGGAACTTTGAAGTCCCAGGTTGTACCCAGCACGGCCTATTTGTAAATATGTCGTGCCAGTATAACCTGCCTGTAAATGTGGTGTGCTAGCACAACCCGCTTCTAGCAGGTGGCCTGAATAAATGGGCCGTGCCGGGTCAGCACGAACCATTTAACACCTATGGTTGGTAAGAATGCCTTGGACATGGGAGCAGTTTGCTCTTGAGTGGAGGGAAAACACTTTTTAACAATAATGGAGATATTCTAAAATGTATATTGCAATTGGTTTGATGTTATTCACTTGTTGTTCGCTGTTTATTGCTTATCTGTTATCTGGATTGCAGTTCCGTTTCCCTGCTGCCAATGAAAATATGACTTTTCAGTAGCCAACTGACATATATGTAATTTCAAACCCAGGTATCTGTTGTTCAGCCAGTTTCTGGATGTGGACTTGCTATGCTTTGTATCTTCTCCCACTTCTACTTGAAGGAGCTAATGAATGCTCTTGATTGGATGGGGATTGTATTGGCTGGCATTGGCACAATAGGTAATCTAAGTTTGTGAATACTCTTTTGAGTTTTGGTATGTAGAAATCTCGAATTGAACGATCTAAATCACTGAAAGAATGGTCAAACTTAATCAGAATGAGAGGTATATAATTATATATATGCAGGATCTGCAATTATCGACACAATGCCTTATGGTAACATCTGTGTGCATGCCATATTGCGTGCATTGATTATGTTGTTTTTCTAAAATGTACTTGTGTCTTTTGTTGTATAAGCCAGAAGCCTAACGTGCATTATAGCAGGTTTTGATGCTCCTTTTAGACGTCGTTGTAAAATCAAGAAGTTAGGAGTAATATACTTCGCCCAGTAAATAATATCATATTGAAGTGCTTTCATTGCTGTACAGGATTTTGAATTTGGTCTCAAATTGTGGGGAAATTGCAAGGGAAACATGTAGAGGTTCAACTGAAGCAAGGTGTCCCTTTAGTTGAATGTATCAGAACATTGTCTCCTTCAGAGTTAATTACTAGCTGCTGCGTAACACCTGTCTTACATGTTAGTGAGGCTTTATTTAAAATTTAAAAGACAAATTCTCTCTACAATTCTGTTTCCCTCATCCCCGTCGTCCTCTCTTCTCCAAGCTTTGAGCTTCTAAACAATTGCAAACCAACATGGAATTCTAGCAACCACCATCAAGCTACCACTGCCACTACCACTACCAACCACCATGTATTCACCTGCAAGCCAGTGCCAAACTTTGACATCAGTACTGCTATTGCATCCATTGCCAACAAACAAAAGATGGGAAAGGCAAAGAAAAGCTAAAAGATGCAGCTTAAAGGACTTAGAACTATGCTGTTAGTGTTAGAATACCATGGGACTGATGATTTTATTTATTTACCAAGTGTTTTTATTTTTGTAGGTATCCTCTTGGGATAATTAGTCTAGGTTTATTTCTTATTATAAAACAGTTTCCTTGTTTATTTAGGCATGCTTATCTTCTCTCTCTCGTCTTTTTTTTTTTCCTGCAAGTGATCACCCATAGCTCGGTCATATTGTACTAATCTTTCAGCTTTTTGGTTAGTAAAAAGTTGATTTCAGTTTTATTCTGTTGTACATGTGATTCCAATCATGGGAATCCTATCAAATTTCAAGGCTGTGTACTGGGATGTATACTGTTCTGATTGTAAAGTGCTGTATTCATCTATGTTGTCATTGCTTCCATGCGGCTGCTGTGCAAAAAAGTCCATCTTTAATAATGCTATTGCTTCTATCATTCCCTCATCCAGCGTGGTTTTGAACATCGCACTTAATTAATACTGTTCTCTAGCACACCACTGGATCCCACCACTCTAAAGCTACCTGAGAAAAACAGAAAGGAAAAAGGGATAGTTCACTTGCAGTACCTTTTCTGTTAAAAGGGATTGTCTGATTTAGATTGTCCAAACCGTTTCCGACAACTTATCTCCTGCCTTAAGAGTTTGCGTTCGCTAACCTTTCCTGCTGCTGTTGCCAATCTTGCATCATATAGCCTTTTTGATTTCTGTGGAGTATAGTTAAAGATAAGAGATAGGCATGTGAAATGCAATATTGTGTTTTAAATAGAATGCCAGCCCATTCTATCAGATGTTCCACCTATGCCAAATTTTCTTACATCAGCCTCTATTTAGTTAAAGACAGTGAACTTCCATTACTAGTGTTAAGAGAGTTGGATCTTGCCAAGGCTCACCCATCTACTAGCTTTAGCACATAGCCAAACAGGTATACTGCTAATATGTAGTATGAGGTACTATTATAATCTCAAGGTTTCTTCTCCGAGGGATTAAACTGTTGTAGTGGGTGGAAGGGTCTATGAGGAGTGCTCTTTGTTGGGGATGAGGAAGTCTTAGGATGGGTGCAATGATGATGCGAATAGTTATGGCTCTTAGTGATGAAAGTTGAGAGCCTTCTGCTAGGGGATCCTACTGCTTCAATTAGTATTGATTTTTAGAACTGTGATCGAATTTTGTGAATTTATGGTACAAATGGATCAATAGTTATGCGGATATCTTGGAGATTTGATTTGTTAATTTGTTTTATTATATCTGTTTTCATATTTTGTTATATTTTGAAAATTTTTGGAATTTTATAGTTTTGGGAGCTTTTAGGATAGTTATGGAATATTATATTTTTCCATTGTGTCCTTATTTTGGCACATCTTTATTTAAAAACATTGTGTTTATTTCCTAGTTGTCCTAGGAATTGGGTGCCCTAATATTAAGAATCTAATTTTATTATTTGAATAGTTATTGTTGAATTGAATTATTATTAAAGAATTGCATTTCTCTTTCTCCCATGTCGGCTTTCTCTCTCTTCTTTCCCCCTTTTTTCTCCGTTTCTGTCCTTCCCTTTTTATCTTCTCCGCTTCTCCACTCTCCTCGTTTTTCTTCTCTGTGTCTCCCCTTTCCTCTTTCTCTTCTTCTTTCCATTCCCTATTCTTCTGTTCCCTGTATCAAATTTCAAATCAAAGACCAAAATCCTGATTTTCCAAACTTTGCATTCATTATGAATTCATGTCTCTTTTCCTTGAATGCTATTGTTTCTCTGCCAATACATGTTGGCTGCTTGCATCTTCTACCATTCCAGCCAGCTCACTGCTGTCGCTAACACAATTCATCGCCATCTAAACCTCAGCCCACTATTACTAACACCATTCACCTGTGTATGCCATCGGTTTAACAGACCCACTACTTGAAAATGACATTCTTGTGAACCACTCCCTAAAACCACCTTTCTTCAAACAAATTAGTTTTGTAGTTTAGTATAGACAGAGGGAGTTGGGGAGGGAGAGAGAGATGACTTTTGCAAATATATATATATAGATGGTAGAAAATTTCTTTTTGCATAGTCGATTGTTGAAGGTGATACTAAAAAATCCACAAAATTGAAGCTGAAGGTGAGAAACTCATCCAGCAAAATTTACAACTCTTTATTATTGTCTCTGACCACCACCAATCCAGCTCCACCACCACAATCTTAACTACCAATGGCCACCCAACCAAACCCAAAAACCCTAGCCTTGAACTCCCTTTGGTCCTACCCAATAAAGAGAAAGAAAAAGAGGAATTCCAGGCAAGTAAGTGCGATACTGAGAGAATGAAGAGAGCGATAGCTTGAGTATCAAGTGATAATCACAAAAAGAGAGTGTTGGGAGAAGACAACTTGTTGGAGAGTAGCATTTCTCATCTGTGTGAGTTCTTCCGTTTTTTCAAGGCCCTGTCCTGTCTTTGGCCTGGCAGAAGAGTGCGTAAGTCTCCACCTATTTCCAGCCTAAAGCCAGACGCAAGCACAGCTGTCCATTTCATTCCTCAGTCCTACAGAGTCCAGTTTGTGTGCAACGCCATTTTGTTCTGCAGCCTGTAAGGCCCAATACGCCTCATCCTGCAGCCCACTTTTGTTCCATTCATCATGGCCCTGACAAGCAGTTTCACAGCCCAATTCTTAGCCAAGTTATGCTGATTTGTGGAGCTTTATGGTTTTTTTGTTTCCTTTGAGTCTAGGTTGTTTGTTCCTCTCTATCTCTTTGGTGTTTAATTTGCTTTCTTAATAGTTTCTAATTTTGTCCAGATGTGCCATGATATTCCCTTTTCCTAAAATGTGCTTCTTACTTTGTCATCCGCTATCTTGCCATATTTCTTTTCCCAAAAGACAAAAGCCTTCTCCTTTAATCCTCGTCTTTTTCTCAACTCACCTTTGTAGTAGTGACGTATTTGATATTTGGTTTATTATTTTAATAGATTAACAATATTTCTCTACACTTTGGGTCTACTATTAGGGTTAAGGATAATATTATAATTATACCTATATAAGGCTATAAATATGGGTAGCTAGTACTCATTGAGTACTAAGCCTTTTCTCTATTTCTCTCCTTCCTCTTTATTTAACATGGTATCAAAGCTAGGGTTCTAAAAATCCTAATAACAACACTATTGCTCACCATTGCCACACCACCACCGCTGCTGCTCCATCGCCGCTCACCGCCAACCACTTTCGCGTAGCCTCAACACCAATATCCCGAATCCCCACACCCCTAGCCTCAAATCACATAGGCTCCTAACCCTCCAACCTAGTCTCTTTCTTATTTTTTTGATTCACAACAAATTATAAATCTAATCGAAAAAATAACTACATCACAGTGGTTGACTTGGAGAGCTGCAATGGAGCCTAGAAGCCAACCCCCCCGCGATGCCGCACATGCCGCCATACCCCACTTCTCTCTTGGCATGCATCTCCTCTCTTATTTCTCAGATGTACAATAAATCGCAAAGCTAATTGAAGAATCACTTGGATCACGGTGGTTGCCTTAAGGAGTCACACCATATACGAAAAGACACCATCCTTGCCATTGTATGTGCAGCCAAATGCTCCCCCATAGGTGCGTGATTCCTATGTGCGGCCTAAAGACAGCCACATGATTTACATGCATCAATGCAGCTTTGTTTCTCAAACTACTGGGTGACTTGTTTGCTTTTTATCCCTATGATGTTTCTCAAACCATTTTCTCCTACACTTGTAATATGTCTACGCCCTTAGTGTGAGCTTATTGAACAAAGAAAGCAAAAAATTGTTTAATATTTGTTAGGTTTTGGCTGGTGTCCCGTGACCTTTAAGAATACAAGTGACCATGTATATATTTTTCGTTCTTTGTTATGGGTTTTTTTTGCGGATGTCTTCTTCTATCAATTCTTCTAGATCTCCTGTTGATACCTCGATTGGTGTCATGACAGCTTCAGTTATCACTCCCAGTTTTTCAGATATTCTTACTATTACCACAACTAAACTAAATGGCGAGAATTATTCTTATTAGATAACTGCACTTTAGATTTGGTTTATTGGTTAAGGTTTGGAAGATCATCTCATTTCTGAACTAGTTGATGGTTTGCTTCCTATTGATAGTAAGTTGTAGACGCGTGTTGATGCCCAATTGTTGTTTTTGTTGTGGCCGTCTATTGATAATAAATTACAAGATCTATTCTGGGACTATCAATCTTGTAATTTTATATAGTTCATTGCCTGATATATGTATACTAGTGATGCTACTTGTATATGTGACATGGTTAATGATTTGAGTCGACTACAACTAGATGGTCGCGGATTGACTGAAATTATTTGGACAAGTTAGGCAATTGACGGTGGAGTTTAATGAGCTTTTTTCATTGAACATAGACTCCTCACCTTGCAAACATAATGCGATCAGCTATTTATTATTCATATGCTCCGAGCCTTTTCTTTCAAGTACGGGCCCATCATATCTAGACTTTTTGCAGTCTCACACTTCCTACCCTTACTAAGGCATTCTCTTGTATTTTATGTGCTAGCTCTCATTCTAATGTAGTATATTCACCTATTAATCATTCAACTCTCGTGACTCATTCTACTAGTTGTGATGAGATTTGTCCTCGGGGAAGACACGGTTGAGGCTGAGGTGATAGGAGGACGATTTGGTGTAAGGAAAATGGCGGTCGTACTACTAGTTCTTTTGGTAACAAGTTAAGCCACATAAGTGATGCTTGCTAGGCACTACACGGTCGACCACCTCGTCAAGTAAATGTGGCTCAACTTGATACTATGAAGATCATCTCTCCACCCCGTTACCATTATCTACACATTCTATTCATGTATCCAAAGAGAAGTATAGTAAGTTCCTACAATTTTTGGCTGCACATCAGGCTATTCATTTAGTTGTACCACCCACTGCCTCACTTGTCTACTAAAAAAGTCATGGGCTCTCAATGGCATGTTTGTTGTAGACTTTAATACGTCGAAGCCCATGGGTGATTGACTTTGGTGCAACGGATTACATGAGTGGTTATATCACATTGTTTTTCCATATCCGTCACTTAGGTGTCTTACCCAATATTATACTTGCAGCTCTTCTACCTCTATAAGTGGGATTGTGTCTATTTGTTTTACATCTTTGATCTCTTTACAATCTATTATTTAACTCCCCAAAGTCTTATTTAATCTGTTAATTGTTAGCAAATTTAGTATACTACTTAATTGCTATGTTACATTTTCTCTTGATTCTGTTGCTGTTAAAGATCTGAGGATGTGCATAAAGATTGGTTATGGGTATAAATTCCAAGTTTTATACTACTTGAACATTAATGTTCCTACAACATTTATCGCTTTGCCCATACTGGAGCAAATACAGAGTCATCATGGTTATCCCTCTCTACCTTCATTGAAGAAGTTTCTAAGTATTAGTCATATTTCTGAAGAGATTCAATTTTCTTAAAAATTTGTCTACCGAAGGAATCGAGTTTTATATGTATACATTGGGAAAGCTATATGCAATGAAAAATACAAGCACAACATAGGGAGGGATTTTTCTCTTACGCTTTTTTAGCGAGGAAATTATCTACTTCATCCGACTAGTTTTAGGTTCAAGTCCTAGGCAACCTATTTGTTTTATGTAAGTCCTGCTTGTTAGGAGAGTATTTTAATAGTCCTTTTGTAGGTTGTGTCAATAAATGGGCTTTTGCCCCTTCATATTAGTCCATTATGATGTCTAGGGTCCTAGCCGTGTTTTCTCCTAGATTAGTTGGCTTTATTTTTTCACATTCATTAACCACTACTCTTGAATGATGATATGGTTATATTTAATGAGTGATTCTTCATAAGTGTTTATTATTTTTTTTGTTTTCTGTGTTGAGATTTGCACATAGTTTGGTATTTCTATTCTTGTGTTCTGTAGTGATGTTACTAAAGAATATTTTTATGCCCCATTTCATTCCTTCATGTCTACATGAAGTATCATCCACTGATATTTTTACTCTCACACTTCACAACAAAATGGAGTGGCTAAGAGAAAGAATTGACACCTTATTGATACTCTTCGTACATTCTCCTTCATATGCATACTTGATGCATAGAAGGGGGGGAAGGAAGAAGTGAAAGGGGAAAGGGGAGAAATAGAGAAGAGAATATATTAAAGGAAAAGTAGAGATTATTGGAGAAAAGAAAGGACAATTACAATTTCTCAATATCGATTTAGTTTATCAGTGATAGCTGAAATAATATAGTTAGGCGCTTATATTGAGGTATCATATTTCTAAATTAATTAAAAAATAAATATAATTTTTTAATTAACGATTTAAAATAAGAAAATAATTAAATAAAATATAACATTTCTTAAATATTATGGGGTTACTAAAGTTATAAAATTTTAAAAATTTGCAAGATATTACAAAATATGAAAACAAATCAATAATCAAAAATCAAATTAAATAAAATCTCTTTAATATCTTTGAGATGTCCGCATAATTTTTCCTTCGGTGGTTGAGACTCAACCTTGTCAAGGTAGGTTTCTATTGTCAATACCCTAACCACAAGTTAAGTGGTTGTGCAACCCTCTTCTGACGCTTGCAGATATATGTGAGTGGTGGTTGAAATTTAATATCTCCACCAACTCCTTAGTGAGAGGAACACAAGCCTGGGGATAGTCTATCCCATTAACTCTAATAGTAACTCCAAAATGTCTAGTTGAAGTTGCTAGAGTGTTTCTTTAGAAATCGAAGCACACTATGAATCTAGTTAGCTAACCTAACAAATAAGGAAGCGTTGAAACTCTTCATTCTTACTAAACACAATCTGCTCATCTAGAATAGTATCAATTTTATCTTTATGTACCGGTAGGGTTGATAATTGTGTAGGAGTGGGGGAAGTTTCAATACTTGGCACATTTGGGGGCAATTCAGTTGGATTATTTGGTGAGTTGAAACTATCTTTGTAAGCAACTAAGTCCTCAATATTTAAAGTATGATGAAAACCAAAATGAGATGAAATATCAATAATATATGTATTTAGTCCAATTTGTTGTAAACTTTTAATAGATCTGTATTACGAACTTGCAATTTAAAAATGGGCCCATGTGGTGCTGCTCTGATCTAATCCAAACCATGGTATAATCCCTAATATTAAATTCATCTAGTCTTTTATACATATTAGCTTGAAGTTTATATAATGTAGTACTTTCCTCTAATTGTTTATTGATATCGATTTGAAAGTTATGAAGGTGTTGTGTAAAAGTTTCGACTGACATGAATACGCTAGAAATATTTTCCGTAGATCAATTGATAGGGAGATATCCCCAAAATTGTCTTATAAGCTGTATGGTATCCCTACAAGGCATCCATTAGCTGCAAAGATCAATATGTTCTATTGGGTTTAACAGTTTTTTCAGGAGTCCTTTTAATCTCTCTATTTGCTAATTTTAATTGTTTGGTGTTGATATGGGGTGGCCACTTTATGTACAATACCATACTTCTCATCTAAGAAGCAAATGACTTATTATAAAAGTGCTTATCCTCATCACTGGTAATGGCTCGAGGCATACCCAATCCGGATAAAATATTTTCTTTAAGAAACTTGATTAAGATGCGGTGGTCATTGCTACATGTAGCAATCTCCTCTACCCATCAAAATGTAGTTCACTTCGATCAAAATGTATTGATAACTAAAAGAGTTAGGAAAGGGTCCCATGAAGTCAACGCCCCAGCAATCGAAGATCTCCGAAACTAGAATGAGAGGCAGTGGTATCATATCTTTTGGGACATGCTTTCTTACCTATGACATCTATCACAACTTGTGCAATAAGAATGAACATTTCAAAACACGGTTGGCCATTAAAACGCACACTGCAAAATCTTTGCATTGGTCTTTTTTGTTAAGAAGTGGCCCCCACATTAGAGTGACAATCGACAATGACACTTTGAATCTTATCATTGGGAGTGCACCTTCTGACAATTTTGTTAGAACAATTCTTAAACAAGTACGGATCGTTCCAGAAAAAGATCCTGACATTCCATAAAAGTTTTTGCCTATCAGTCTTATGGGAATTTTTTGAAATTTTGCTCGTAGCCAAGTAATTTACATTATCTGCATACCTCGGTACATAACATACTTAGAAGTTGTGAGGTGATATAGATGCTCATCAGGGAAGTGCTCATTTATTGTGGGGGTGTCATCCTTCCTCTGCTTAGCTCTATTAAGTCTACATAAGTGATTGGCCAATACATTTTTTATTCCCTTATCCCGAATTTCCAAATGTAACTCTTAAAGGTATTGATGCTCCTAGGAGGAATTCACATGTGCAATGTTTCAACTTTAAGGTTCAAACTGTTTCGATGAGGCCTTAATCATTTAGGAGTGTGACGGAGTGGATGAGGAGGAAACTCTAGAAGAGTATGTTTATGATCTTAAGCTAGAAGATTTTGGTCACTTAAATAATCAGGATAACTATGCCATCTTAGGTTGCATTATGACTATTTCCCCCAAGCTATGGTTTCCTCTTTGCATACTCAACACCCTGCTACTGGGTGTGGTGTGTTGTACCATGACCCAACCTAAAGAGACTGCTGACTAGTGTTGTATGCCATCTTCCATATTTTTATCAACATTAATTAGAAAGCTTTTAAGATCATTATGGGTAGTGGTTCTTTCATTAATATTGTCTCAACTAATACCATTTATTTTCCTGGGTTGAAAGTTGCTCGGTATCCAAATCAATATGGCGTCTCTTGGATTAATACTTATTCCATAGAAGTTATGGAATGTTGTTTATTGTGATGTCATTCCTGTGGATATGGGTTTTGCCATTATATGTTGACCATGGTTATACGACTTGGGTATGATAATCCAAGGTCACTCCAACTTATACACTTATATGCTAAAGGCAGAAGATTTATCTCCATTATTTTCCCACGAAACTTGTTCATAATAAGGGAAAGGGCATTACAGGATGAAGGGTTGCATATCATCAAATCCTACAAAGCTGAGCATACAGTTATAGGCAAACCTGCTGTGTTTGATATAGTTCTCCTAGAAATTTCTTCAGGTTCTCAAGTAGTCCTTGAGGAAGCCTGTCGGGTCCATAAAGACTTTCATAATGTCTTCCCTGACTATGGCCATCTTTTTTATTTGCTTTTTGTGACATTAAACATGCTATATATTTTGCTTAGGCACGTCTCTTCCAAATTGACCTCATGCTGAGCTTTAATGGCATGTTGTGAAACTCCTTCGAGAGTGTATATAGTAGAGTTATTAGTAAGATTCAGTGAAATACTGATTTTCCATCCTTAAGCTTGATGACATACTGAACATAAGTTGGTGCCTTGATTTTCTCTAAGATTGATTTAAATGGTGGTTACTATCAGATTAGAATTCCTTGAGAGGATGAGTAGAAGATAGCCATCCAGACGAGAGGCAACCTTTATGAGTGGTAAGTCATACCCTTTGAGTTCTCTAATGCCCCTAGTACATTCATGCAGGGGTGAAAACTGTTCGATTTTGTGCGGATTGGAAGATATTTTGTAACTGAATTGCATAGTGGTTTGGATTTTCATTAAACCGAACCAAATAATCAATTTAGACAAATCATTCAAACTGTCAATGTGTGGATTGGTTTTGGTTAGAAGGTTTTTGCGGTTTGTAGAGAGTTAGCAAAATTGTATATTCAATTTAATATATTATATATTATATATTAATAAAAATAGCCTTCAACTAGAAGTTCCCTTTAGTTAGCAAAAAATATGTCAGATTACAACCAGATGTAAATGTGAATGTGCCTGCATAAATTGACTAACCTACTAGACAGAAAAAGAGATGTCTAGTTCGGTAATAGTCAAATAATTTAAACTACTGACTAGCTACCGATACATAGATGGATTAGATAATAAATTTCTTGCCTCTTGTTTGAGCTTCAAATCTACCTCCATCGGTATAAGAATTGAGTTTTTTGACTAAAGATCGGTCAAAGTAATAATATCTTGTGTATATTTGTGTTAATATAAAAGTATGCTCATTGGGAAAGTGTGCACCTTAAGATCAAGGAAGTGCTATAGTAGATCAATATCTTTCATATGAAAGGATATCTTAAGATATCATAGCTCTTGAATCAGTTGAGGATCAAACCTAGTTATTACATTATCATCAACATTTGCTAGAAGCTGAACAATCCCAATAGTCGTCATTCTTAGGAGGAGGGAGAAAAATCATATTGGCTTTGAATAAATATGAAATTAAGGAGAGTGGTGTGAAATTTCTCAAACTATACATGTGGTACCTATTTAAACTTGTAGAGAGATCTCTTTAATTGAGAAACTTTGGAAGTAACGTGAGTAAACTTGCTTGGAGGAGTAGTCATGTATATTTCTTCATTGATCTCCATGTGAAAATGTGTTTTTTACATCTATCTGTTGAAAAGACCATCCTTATGAGGTAGTAGTAGCAATAATGGTTCGTACGGTCATTATTTTTCCTACGGGTGCAAAGGACTCTCATAGTTCATACCATATTCATATCGATTGTCAAGAGCCACTAGATGCGCTTTATACCGATTTGTAGTGTCATCAGGCCATCGCTTAATGGTATATGCCCATTTGCTTCTAATAGGCACCTTATTTGGATGAGGAACTTTATCCCAGCTATAATTTTCTTGAAGAGCCTGAAGCTATTCTTGCATAGCTTGCTGCCACTATGCTTGTGTAGAATCCTGTGAGTATGATGCGTGAATAGAAGTAGCGTCTAGAGTTGATTGAAAAGCTATATGAGAGAAACATACTTATTGGGAGGTTGTGTAATCCTAGTGGACCGTTGAGGATCAGATACAATATAATCAAGTGGTGGTTACACGTGAGTAAGTGCCTGTGAACGACGTCTCTCATACACCATGTTTGGCTTAAATCATTAAATAAGATTAGGCTTGTTATCAAAATTAGGAACGCTGATTGAATGGGAATCAGAAGTGACACAAGGTTGGAAGAACCAATGGTTTTCAAAGGAAACCATATGAGGAGAAATACTGAGTTTATCGGCATTTTTCCATAGCACACATACCCTTTATGAACATTGTTGTACCCTAGGAATGCACACTAATGCGGGTTGAGCAGCAAGTTTGTGACATTTAATTGATGGCAAGTAGACAAAGAATACAAAACCAATTGTATGAAGAAAGCAGTACTTGGTTAAACTTCAAACTGACAAAAATGTGGAGTCATAATGTAGGATTTGTTAGGGAAGACGGTTAATCAATAAATAGCTATAAACAATGCTTTTACGCAAAATTTAGTTTGCATGGAAGATTCAATTAACAAGGTATAAACAATGTTTAGAAGATGACGATTTTTACGCTATGTTATCCTATTTTGTTAAAAGGATAAAAATGTTGGGAAGTAATGCCTTTTATGTTTAAATATGTCTAGAAATAATTGGATATATGTTCTCCCCAAAATTAGAGCAATATCTAAATAAACATGGAGAATTGTGTTTCAATGAATGTGATGAAATTATGAAAAAACAAAAAATACCTTTGCTTTTGTACGTAGGAAGTAAATCCAAATGAAACTGCTGTAATCATCAATAAACGTGTCAAAATATTTGTATTAAGCGTGAGAGGTGACCGGACTCATACCCCATATACAGTTTTGAATTATTTCAAAACTTGTAGAACCACGAGTTCCATACAAGGGAAAGGGTAAAAGCCTTACTTTCACGAAGTTTAGAAGAGGCATAATAAGATGAAGATGAAACCAAATCTTTATTGCTCAAATATCCTTTTTTTCATAAGATGAGTTAAGATAACAGAATTGGAATGACCCAATTTTTTGTTCTAGATATTGCTATCATTAGTTACAGCAAAGTAGACTAGAGAAGCAATATTTGAAGAAGAGAACTATATAGGAAATAGATGTCCCACTTTATGCTTCTTCACGATCACCTTTCTTGACACTTGATCCCGCACAAGACAGCTGTTTTGATCAAATTGAATTTTGTAATTATTTTCAAATAATTGTCCTACAAAAAGTAAACTAGTAGATAATTATGAAGATACAAAAACATTAGTAAAAAGTGGCCCCAGATTTTCAGTTGCAATGATAGGAAGAGAATTGCTATTAGCAACCTGAATATAACGTTTGCCATCATACTTATGAATGTCATATAAGGACTAGATACTATTAGTCATATGATTTGATGCAGTAGAGTCAACCAATCAAGGAAAAGAGAGTAATTTGCACTAATCTTGCATGCTTAAGTCAGATAATGTAGACACAATCATATATTGAAAAATCTTTGGTGTGAGAGTGCCTAAAAATGGTTGGTCGTTGTTAGAGACAATTGGGACAACACATGAATTAGACTAGACAACAGTGTGGAGACTATGAGCCTGACAATTTTGTGGTTGAATGTGGTGGTCTTTAATGATATGTCTTTCCTTTTTACAATAATAATTGCAAAATTTCTTGTTGCATTTATTTCTGTATGCCTATACTCCTTATAGCTGTAATAGTGAGTCTGAGACATGAATTTTCCCTTCCCTTGAGCAGCATAAGCCACAATAACGATCTCAAAAGCAATTGTCTCTTGTGACATACTAAACTGTGTGCCCAAACGCTGTTCTTCTTACACAATTTCTCCCCAGCAAACATCCAAGGATGAGAACGGATTGTGATTTAGTAAACTTGCATGTGCAGTTTCAAATTTTGACGTTAGATTCATCATAAATTGATCTCGAAGACTTATCATGAACTTCTTATAGAGAAACAAGTGCCACTTTTAGAACTTTTGAATGAACTATATTGGTATATTTGCTCCACAAATTAAGAAATTAAGCATGGAATAGTCCAATAGAGAGATTATTTAATTTATAGTTAGCAATTTCTAATTCCTATTGAAACTTCGCAACATTGTTATCTTGGTTATAAATTCGTTTGAGGTAATCCCACATCTCATTTGTGTTAGAAAAAGATTGAATGTTATTAACCATATATGGTTTAATTGAGCTTAACAACCAGGACACAATATAAGCATTCTTGCCTTCTTACTAATTGAACTCTTTTGACTTAGTAGGAACCGTAAATGATTCATTTAGATGACTCTAATGTTCCTTTTCATATACAAACATTTTAAATTGGAACTCCCAGGTGGAGTATTTGCTTCTATTAAAACAAACAGTAGAAGCTTCTCGCAACATTAAAATAAAGAATTATTAGGGTAGAAGACTTGACCTTTAATACCTTCAAGAGCCCAACAAAGTATACCACTCATGTGGAGAGGCATGCACTTTAACCTCTTAAATAACCTACGTAGAGAGAGATAAGGAAATGTTGAAGAGAAGCTGTACTTTAAATCAAAAGGATGCCCTTAGGTTGACACCATCCAGAGGGAGGGGGATAGAGAGAGAGAGAGAAAGAGAGAGATGAATGTTTTTCCTTGTTTAGTTCCCCAGTGAGAGAAGAGGGACACACATGAATACATTGAAACAACACCTTTACGGTTTCAAAGCTACCTCATGTTTTAGGTCCTCTTGTCATCGAGAGAGACTCGTGTACAAATGAAGAATCAATAGCAAAATCAAAGACTGATAAATTGAAGATGAAACTTGAGGCTTGCAAATCGAATTGCATGAAAGAATTTGAATAACTTGCAAGTGAGATAATCTACCAATTTCGAAGCTGAGATTTCTTGTCACAAATGAAGCAGAGCAAATTGCTTGTGTTACTTAGCCAAGCCCTCGAGAAAATTCCACTTTGTTTAAGAAAGCAAACATATTTTAGATATGCTAAGATTTCGAAGAGGTCTAAGATCGTTGATATCTCAAGAACTCCAAATTGAAGGCAACCAAATGGAAGTCGAGATAAATTTTCACTAAGAAAACTGAGAAAGCAAAATTGAAAATTTCCAAAATTAGGGCAGAAACAAGAGCCCTAAGAACCACAGACTTGGAAGAGAGCCAAGCACTAAACCTGAAATCTAATTCGAAAGTGACAAAAGTCAAATGAAACACCAGGTAATAGAGATTCAAAATTCTATTTTATTACTCTAGTACCATGTTAAAGATTGTTCTTTGTTTGAATGTCTTTCCGTGAGGCTTCTCTCCCATTAAATAAGGAGACACATTTTCTAATTACAAAATAATTACAGCCCATCAAATGTCACAATAATAGCCCTAATTTTAATCTTCCGTAATTGCAATAATTAATATCACAAAAAAAATTGAAAGCAAATACTGAGTAAAATTATGTACACAAGATAATATTGTGTCATATTTTATAGTATTGACCATAAGTTCATGTCGGTGACCAATCTAGTGATTTTTGGCATGATGAGAAGATAGAAGCAGTTGAGTGACAGTCTTACTGCCATTTGTTGAAAAACGATGTGGCTAAGATAGTTAGCACCTGTAAAACATGTCAACTGGCTAAGCATAAAAAGCATAATATTGACCTCTACCTTGCTTGTTTCTACTTGTCCTTACTAGGATGTGAGTATGACCTTATGTTAGGACTCTAGCGTACTCCTATGAAGCATTATTCTATTTTTGTCATGGATCGTTTCTGGCTCACTTTATTCTTTATAGTAAAACCTTTAATACTTCTCGGAGTGAGGCTTTATTTTGCTAATATTGTCAAGTTGTATGGTCTTCCTAAAATAATTGCGTATGGTAGGGATATTTGATTCACTATTCACTTTTGGAGAATCCTATGACACATGGATGAAACTTATATTGAAATTTCCTGCTGCATAGCACCCCAAGACAAATGATTAAATCGAGGTTGTTAATTGAAGTTGCAGTAACTTTTTGAAACGTCTAGTTAAGGAAAACCTCAAAAAATGGGATTTGATTCTTCTTTCACCCAAATTACATTTAAGAACTCTATGGTCTCGTGCATGGCTACAAGCCTAGAAAGCACTAAACCTTTTCTTATTTCTCCTTATGCAACTATGTCCATGTTGACTGAAAGATTTGCATGACATTTTCATGATCTGCATATCGAGATCGATAAATAATTTGAAGCAAGTAATACATAATATGAACATCGAGTTGATTTTTATAAAACATTTGTTGAACTTAATGTTGGGGAGTATTTCATAATTCAAATTAGACTAGAGGGGCACTCACTTGGCCCCATTTCTAAATTGCATTCTTGTAGTGTTGAATCCTTTTAAAATTTTACATTGGGTCAAACCAAATGATTATATCATTGATATTTCACCTCACAGTGTTTTTTTTTTTAAATTATTGTCGAGGACTTAGTCATTTTACAAAGGAAATTTCAACCTGCAAGATGATTCTTTCGTGGCCCCACAAATAAGGCTATTAGACCCTACCAACTTCCACATAATTACCAACATTACTAGCATACAAAGATATTATTGATGTTATTCTAGTTAAGCATATTGAGTTAACTAGTGATGGAGAGGTTTAACAACCCCTTCAGAGTGCTCTTGAATGCTAAAGAGACATTTTGACAGTTAGATCAAGGTTTATTGGAATTATATCGAAGTTAGCAGGATCGACTATCATCTAAGTCGAGTTCTTTCTAAAACAATTGGTGGAGCCATCATATTCCAGCCACCACTTGCATGTCTACAGATGTAGGATGAGGACTGCATAATTTCTTAGCTTGTGATTGGGAGATTGACTATTGAGTTTCATGATTCTTACTCTATAGGATTGAGTTTTTTCCATCTCATGAGGGTTGAGCGAACATCTCAGAGATTTCTTTAATTAGTTTGTTTTCTCTCAGATTTAATTCATATTTTGATATATATATGGGATTCTTGAAATTTTTTTATTGTTGTTAGTCTCTAAAATACTTATAAAGTTGTATTTTCTTTGGGTTATTTTTTTAATTTTAGATTATCATTAATTAGGAAATTATGCTTATTTTCTAGTAAATTTAGGAGTAGGGTTATTTTATATTAGAACCAAATTTATTATTTTAGTAGCTATTAATGAATTGAAATATCTTTGTGAGAATTATGTTTCTCCTTCTCTCCTCTTGGTTTTCTCTGCTTCTCTCCTTCCCTCTTTTTCTCGTCTATGCTTCTCCTGCTTTCTTTTACCTCCTCGTCTTCCTTCCCTATTCGTCTTCTTTTCATCATTTAGTTTGTGTTCCATGAGATGATACTTTTTATGACTTTGCGAAGTTTTGTATGAGAAAATATAAACTGTATCTATAAAAACAGGCTTTGAAGCACCATAGATTGGGTTGTTGCATGCCACATAAGATTATGACTTGCGCATTATGTGTTCAATGTTTTTAATGGTGTGCCTAGGAGCCGGACTCAAAGCTTGTCACCTCAACATATTTAGGTGAGGCTCATTCTAACAGCCATGCGCCAAGTCTCTAAGCTGTGCGTCTTTCTTCGAGGCCCAAAGCATGTGCCTTGAGCATCTTATAGACCCTCCCCCCCCCCAAAAAAAAATGCTTCTTTTAAAATGTTTATTATATTTTATTATTCATTCTAATTCTAATTTGGTATTTATCAAATTATAATTGACAAAAGTAATGACTGGCCGGATAAAAGAACTAATAGAGAACATGATTAAGATGATGAAGTCACATTTGAGGGTAATTTCTTGACAAATAATTATATAGTTAAAATAATTGAAATAAATGAAGTTACACATTACATTAAATTGAAAAATAGTGTGAGTTTGAATGATAAGTACTTCTAGTACTATTCCAATGGAGTTTGTAAATTATGGTGATTTTAACTTCGGAAGACATGTCAAGATAAAAAAAATCATTCAAGCCTATAAGTTAATGAATGAAAAGAAATGATTTTTTCATTATTTGTGATGATATATTAGTATTTGTTGTAAGTATTCTAAGAACATTATCTCAAGTTTGTTAGTGTGTTGGTGAGTTATACTTATGAATTATCATCTTTATATTATTAGTTAAAGTATGAATTTATAATTATTGTCATAAATATTTTTTAGTGTTTCTTATTCTATTATTAGTATTAATAATTGATCATTGTAAGAATATCCTATATGCATTTTTTATGAATGGGCACCTGACTTTTATCTGGCGTGTGTGTGCGCCTAGTGTCTTTAACAACACTGGATGTGTTCATGCCTTGCTCACATGTCATAATAATTCTCAAAAGAACTACTATCATAATGACATATAATAATTTGTCTTTCATCATTAAGGTCAATAAGTCTCTTGGATTGTAGAATTCAAATTCTAATTGGATTAAGAATTTGGGAATTGAAGTAAAGAATTGCAGTTAAATTATGGCTGCGCATTTACAATGAGACTCTCTCTCTTCATACTGATGACATAACCTACTCTTGAGCTTATGTGATGTATGGAATTATTTTATTGAAAATTTATATGAATGTAAGCAATGATTTGGCATTGAACTATAACAAAACAGAGGACATTACATTCTCTTTGAAAACTCTGAAAATCATTTTATGACCATATAAGGGGTTACAATATTGATTCACACTATGCCTCAGTGAAATTTGAAAGAAGCAAAGTTTTGTCTCTTTCTGTTTTTGCTTATGCTTCTATTGCTTTTGCTTTTATTGATGGTCCAGTTAGTACTCAATAGTGTATAATCCTTTAGTTCTCAAAAGTATATAATCCTTGTTACACAGCCGTTGGTGCTGGAGGAGAGGAACAGAAGGCTTCTTCTATACCTATTTTACGTCTGCCTTGGCTAGTCATCATGGTTGTCATCTTGTTTGTAGGTACCTTGCCTTTTGCATAAACTGATGTTGGATAAAGTTTTTCTTCCTAGATCCTTAACAGTCTTGGAAAGTTGGCTCTTGATTCTCTGGTTGTCTTTATTACATGACTGTCTGTTGGAAAAGTAGGCTTAAGTTGTCCAATGTTAAAATAGTACCACCTTGTACATGTTGTGGTCTTAAGGATGCAGATATCAGATGTGATGTTCATAATTGCCATGGAACTTGAATATCTCGAATTTCATATTTGATTGCTAGAGAAAATGTAGTTCTATGCAAAATATAATGCAGAAGAAAATATTGAATGATCAATTCACTATTGAGAGCATTAGCATTAATCTAAAAATGACGAATATTGTGGTGTTTTGACCACAACAGATCAAACAAGAGCTTAACAAATGAAATCCATTGACAGAAAAAAGAAAAAGAGAAAAACTTTTCAATTCCGAAGCTTAAGATCTTCTGATAACACTCTTAATCCATTCTTTTGTCGAACCATAATTCATGTAGTTAGAAATTAAACCTCATTCTTTATTTAGCCCAGTACATTTTTAATCTGTTTAGTTGCAATTCTGTTTTCCTCCTTTTGCTAGAACAATAATTCTATGTTTGGAATAATTTTGTACTGAAGACCGATTATTTTACATTCCTAAAATTTGATGAATATGTTTCATAGTATCTTAATATCTCTAGATGAAAAACGTGCTGAATATGTATATCTTAATAGAATGCATTTTCTATTGGTATATCTTAGTTTGCTGTAGTTATTAGTTGACGATGTGCATATCTTCTTTTAGCTGTGGTGCTAGCATTGTTTCATGCAAGGTAGGCAAAATTGTGTAAATATTAGCTGATTTATTGGTCCAGTTTCCCAAATTTGCAATGCAATATCTCCACTCGTTCTCTTTATATTGTTGTCACAACTGCATCATATAATAGCATCTAAAGTGTGTCTTTGTATTAAAAGAATGGACAAATGTTAACTAGAATCTACTGTTGGCATACAGGTCATCTTGAATGGGTGGCTTCGAATTTGTAGATGTCAGCGACAAGAACAAGAATTGGTATCTTCTCTCTCTCCTGTTACTTCTGTTTGTTGGCGCTTTTGAGATCCGTTTGTTGTTTTGTCTGGCACTTCTTCTTTTTTTTTAAAGTTCATAAATAAGCAGTTTATGAGTAGACCGCAGAAGGCTCAACACTCCACACTCTTTTTAATATCTGCTTGTGTAATTTTGTTTTCATGCAGATGAAATCTGAAGCTGTTGAAGAAGTGATATATGGTTTGGAGTCTGGCATTTTGTTTGGGTATTTCATTGATCTCTCTGGTTTGGTTTGTTTGTTCTTAACCTTATTTCTTTAATTTTTCTTTTCAATCCTCAGAAAAGCAATTTGTACGTGGTTATTGTAATGCCTCAAACAAGCCCTTGGCCACTCAAATAGCACTTAGGTATAGGATTTCTTGCTAAGAGGTAGCTGAGGGAGTTCTATGGGGGAGTACTAAAACCAAGCCCTCTTGTGGTCCTTCTCTTAGGTTTCGTAAAGGGAAGAGTTTTTGTTGCAATTAGTTGCTCAATTAAGCCCGTATAAGTAGAGCTAAACCTCCTTATTTTCCCCATGTGGAACAAGGTAATCTACCTCATGCGAGACCAAATAAAAGTAATTATTGTTTTTTTCCACTTGAAACTACAAAGTTATTAAGCTACAAATACATGCAGTCATAATTGGTGTACTCCTCGTTTAAATAGATCTCGGCTTTGGGTCAAATGTGTAATCGATCTTATATCTATATTGCAAAGAAATTATTTCTATGTTCAATGTTCAAACCTATGTGATGTGTCATCAGATCCGAATTGTTGTACAGATTAGGGAGCCAAGAATTGTCCGTCAGGTCTAAAGTGGGTTTGGTCTCCGTACGCTTTTAATCTGAATCTTGTACAATACAACATAGTACAATTAAAGGATTGACAGGATTTATTTTTCAATATATCCTCCGACACTCAAGTCAGCATCTTTCTTTGAAAAAAGAAATAGGAGGATGTAAGTGCAAATAATTGTAAATTTAATTTTGTTTGTGGTCTGTACTTTTCAAAAAGCATTTTAGTGAGACAGAGTGTGTGTGCTTGAAGCATCTTAAATTTGTCTTAAGATTAGTTTTTGTTTGGTTGAGCGTCGTCCCCCCTTCCTGTTGGGAATGTGGGGTTTTAATAAAAGTTAGGGGGCAGTTGACTTTTCTTGCCAATCGTTTAAGAGATTGTTTGGTGGATAAGATGTTGTTCAGTTGACGGTTCCAACTAGCGCTCGAGGCTGTTGAATCCAAATAAAAGATAGACACTGTTTCGGTCATTAGTGTTGGTTCCATCTTCCTTCAACGAACAAACCACTCGGATAGGGCCGATGGGCACGTCCACCGATTTGGGCTGTATTGGTTGACTGGGCTTTTTTTCTTTTATGGGTAGAATCGTTCAGTGGGTTTTTCCTTTTGGGCCGTCAGCAACTATATCCATCACTAGCCTCCCATGTCGGGAGGCTTGAAGTTTAGCCTTCCGATATGATGTTCAAGGGTAGTCATTTGTCTGAACCCATGCTTTTAGTCTGAGGAACTTCGTTGGCTAGCTGGATGAAAACTTTTAATTCGACGAGCTTCATCAGACAAGGGCTATTAATCTGACGAACTTTATCCATGCCTCGAGTAGCAGCATTAAATGCGAGCTTTTTCGAGTCCCGTGCCGTTCTTAGAATTGCACCAGTCATCATTATTGATTTCAGGCGATTTGACATGCTGCAAAGCCTACAGGATATTGACACGTATTACTGTCCCGATGAAGTTCATCTTTTTGAATTTTCTTCTCCACGGTGTCGTTTCGACTTAATGCCTTTGCTATAAATAGGCTCAAATTCTTCGCTTCCACACTTCTAAAACCCTTTGTTCCTTGCCTCTTTTTCAAAATCCTCTCATTGTCTTCTTCATCCTCTGAAACCCTTCTTCTCCAATGGCTCCCGCCATGAATGACATCCGGTTGGTCTTTACATCTACCGATGTCGATTACCTTTGTGCTCCGTATAAGATTTCTAGCTCATTGGTGTATCTTCTGCCTGGAGTCGGTGGTAGAGCCTGCTCTCTCTAGAAGGATATATCACCGTCTACAAGATCCATTTGAAAGGAGGTCTCCAATATCCTCTGGCGTCAGAATTGTATAGAATAATGGCCGCTCTTCACATTTCGGTTGCCAAACTACAACCCAATGCAGTTAGGTACTTAGTTTCTTTATATATTTTGCTCATATTCACGGCTTGGTGTTGGACACCAAGGCTATAAAAGTTCTTCGTTTTAATCACTGAGTAGATTGGATTTCGGTTTCTCCACAACCCAATTTTGTGTTGAGTAGGAAAACCCCTGACTCAACGAAGAGATGGAATGGTCGGTTCTTCTACTTGGATGCTCCCTCTAGATGGGAGCTATCTAACGAGTGGGGTTGAGTCTTCGCATTTTTAACACTGAAATAATGGAGCACGAGAAGAAGTTGGCTAAAGCGCTGACAGATCTTCTCAAGGAAAAGTTGACTTCTATGAGAATAAAAAGAACCGATGGCAGCTGGCCGAGTCCCTTGCTCAGGCCAAATGGGAGCCTATACTAGAGGGGTTGGACGCTCCTGCACTATCAGTTCACAAAAGGAAACAGAAGAGGTAACAAAGACCTCTGTAAATAAATGAGCTATTGGCCCAAGTGCCTGAGCGCAAAGAGGCCTCAGCTGGGTCCTCCTCCGAAGATGAAGCCACTATCGATCAGCTGGTAAGAAGAAAAAGGCCGTCGGTGAGGGTGGACCCAACTTCTACATCTTCCCTAGCCCAAACCTCTGGGACTGTCAGACCAAAT
>JAOVVI020000695.1:0-29049 GCA_028571085.2 Nepenthes alata | reverse complement strand
ATCCAAGTAAAGCAAGTCCTTAGAACTACCATTATCAATAAAGACTCGTTTCAGCTGGTAGTCCATACTGTCATCTGAAACGAGTGTTGAGATTACAAGGGGATCAACATGGGGGAAAATTACATGGTTCGAGTCACAATCACTGAAGCTAATAATGTTATCTACTATGCGTGGCTTCTTCCTCCCAGTCTGCTGCTCCTCGTAGTCAGTCGGATTTTTGATGGGTCGGGTGGTGATCATGTTAACCACCCTCGCCGCGATCCTGTTTTGAGGCGGAGAAGGCTCCTTAGCCCCTTCTGCCGCCGCCCCAGAAGTATGTCAAGGTCCCTTGACGAATCGGGTGAGGTGTCCCCTGCGGACGAGTTTCTCAATTTCCCTCTATATAGTCTCGCAATCTTCAGTTGAGTGGCCAGCAGAGCGATGGTAATTAATGTACTTAGACTGGTTTCCCGTGTCATTTTTCAGCATTTTTGGCCACTTCAGAAATTTTTTCCCACGGATCTGCATGAGGACGTTGGAGCGCGTGTCCGTTAAGGGCGTGAAAGTGGTGGGCCCGTAGTCCCTGCATTCTGGGGGCCCAGTCCTGCGCTGCTTCTGGCGGAAATGTTCTCCGCCCGTGAACTTTCTTTTCCCTTCTCCAGGGAATGGTCAAGGCTGATCCGCCCGTTCTGGGCGTTTTGCCTCGTTGGCCTCCTCAGCAGTAGTGTAGGCCCTGGTAATAGATTCTGCCTCGCAGAATGTTTGGAGATTTTTGTGGGCTAGGTGCTTGAAAAAGTCACCGTAAGTTAGCACCAAGATGAAGCTGCCCAACTTCATCTCCTCAGTAATCCTGGGGATCCTTCTGGCCTCCGCCACGAAGCGATCTAGGAAGCGTCGTGGGTTCTCTCCCGGTTTCTGCTTTATGTGGGAGAGATGTCACGGCTGCTTCTCTTCTCGTCGGCTCGAAGCGTATTGAGCCAGGAAGAGATCCATGAGTTCACGAAAACTACCGATAGTGCCTGAAGGGAGATGGTGAAACCAGATCCTGGCGACTCCCTTCAGGTTGAGCAAAAAACAGCGGCACATCGCTAAGTCCTCCAGCCATTGTAGACTCAGATGGGTGCGAAAGTGGTCCAGATGGTCTACTGGATCACTGCTCTCATCGTATGAGTCAAGAGATGGCATCTTAAACTTCGTGGGGATTGGACGGTTTAGGATCTCCATAGTAAAAGGAGATCTGTACAAGTCTATGGCACGCTCGTCGTTCTAGAACACGCGGTTTCAGATTTGCTCTACTCGCGGATCGGCGCGAGTGGCGTTGGCTGATCTTTTGGAGTTAAGATAATCTCTCAACTCCGTCTTGTCCCTGGAGGGTTCAGCAGCCGGTCTGCTGCTGCCTCCAGTGGATCCAACAGTCCTGGAGGCTCACTCCTGGACTGCATTGTGGTCTTCTATCCGAGAGTAACGGAGATTTCTTCGTTCTGGACTTTCTCTCGGGGACTTACTCCCGAAGTGTTCTGCTGGCCTGTTCTGGCCAGGAACGCGAGAGGACGCTGGTGCCGAATTGTTTCTGATCTTGTGAGGCCTTTTTGCTGGCATCCTCTTTCTCTGGCCACCCTTTTGGTGGCAGGGGCAGGGATGGCCGCTGGTGGAGCCGCCTGAGGTTACAGCTCTTTCTGAGCACAAAGTATCTGAAGCAGGCGATTGTTGGCATGCATCTGCTCCACTAGTTGCTGAAAATAAGGCGGTGGAACCCCGCATGTAGCCCCGTTGACCAGGGCGTCAGCAGCATGGTCCTGGTCGGGGTTAGCAGTGTCTCTAGCGGGATTGCTAGCTTGGGCTCTTGTGTTCACCAATGTAGAAGAAGAAGGTGACGAAGAGCTCGTGCAGATTTTAGTGGTAGGCTTTTCGTTAGCGCTTCCCACAGACGGTGCCAATGATGCGTACCTGGATCCGACTTCAAACAGATTCGGATTCTTCTGGATGGATTGAACCGGCTCCGTTCACTGAGTACGAATCCTGCACACCACTAAAATGAACAAGAGGTTAGCATTATCGGTGAAAAATTATCCCACCAAAAATACTCCGACGCTCAAGTTAGTATGGCAGTCTCTGAAAGAACGAAACTAAAAAGAGAGTAAGAGAGAAGCGGAATGTGTTTGTCCCAGATGTAAGAGAGGCACAAAGCCTTCTTGAATGAGGGAGGTGGGAAGGCAGAAAACGGTCGTGAGGGCTCGTTTGTTGACTTAGAGATTATTTGAGATCCTGAGAGTCTGGTTGCAAGAGAGAGAGCTCGTTTCTCAGAAATACTTAGGATTTTTTGGGTGTCTCAATGCGCACCAGAAAGCATGCATCAAGACGTACCTAGAATGATGGTTCTAGGGTGATCCCTTATCTCCACCTTGGCTGGCTTGCCTTTTGGAGCAGAGGCCAGTTGCCAAGGTGGGAGTGATTATTTCATTGTGTGGCGGCCAACAGCTTTCCAAGTCTATTTACTTCCTTCTCAACATATTACCGTTGGAGTGCCTTGGCGGGCAAGAAATTGGAAAGATTGGCGCTTTCCTTATTTGAAGGGCGCCAATCTTGTCAATGTCCTTTCTGGTGTAAATTGAGATCGTGGAAGACGCGCGAAAAGCCATGGTTGGCCGTTGGATGAGTTGTGGGCCCAAACGAAGTAGGCCCATGACTGTAGAAAGACGTCATTTGAGCCCAATGTGCAGGGCGCAGACGGTCAACGTCTGAGTTGACCGTCAGTATGTAGGCCACCTTCGTGGAGATCGAAAGGAGAGTGGCTAGCGATCCACTAATGGGCTGTGGGCCATAATGGAATGAGCCCATCACCATAGGAAAGCATCTAAAGGTCCAAATGAGTTTCGCATGGCGGTCAACATTGAGTTGACCATCTACGAGCAAATTGGCTGCCAAGACGGTCAACGCCAACGTTAACCGTTTCGATTTTAGGCTTTCCAGTTTCTGGGCCCACTGAAACCCGCCTTCTCAGTAGGCCATAAGAATGTTGACCGACCTTCCTGGGCTTCCGTTAACTTCTCTTTGGGCCAGTCCATTATTGGTGTACTCATCACTACCAAATTTTAATCCCATAATCCAAAATATAACCTCACAGCAGTTAATATTTTTTGAATTAATGAAGATCTATTTTGTATTCCACAGGGTTATGAGCCTTTTTCTTCTTGATTTAACTATTTTTGGAATAAAATTATAAATCTGTTAATTCTGCTGGGGCATGCAATCACTTCAATTAATTATGACAATCCACTCACTGGGGCAATCTGCATTGGATTAGTCTCTTAAATACGGGATTAGAATTCATCCGAATGCAAGTATTACAAAGGCAAGTATCACTCTACAAAAATTCCAGCGGTTGTGGGGTTTTCTTATGCTTAATTGCATTATTCGTCGTGTTCAAACACTAAAAGAAAAAAAAAAAAACACACCATGGCTGAAAAACCAACGGCAGATAAAACCGAAGACAGCCCATCTAAAAGAGAGGATTCAGAAAGAATGTTGAGATGGTGAGAATTTGAGATGCTTCACAGAATTCTTCTTACGTTTCATATTGGTATTGATGAACGCTCAAGAGGCTCTAGGTAGTGATGACAGTTTTGATTGGTTCAGCCTGCAAAGCTTTCTGCACGAGCCCAGTCTGTTCCTTGACATAAACCTGGTAGAAACCAGTGGCTGTGGCAGCAGATGGGGCGCGTCCCACATATTTAATGTCACTCATATTTCCTCTGGCAAGAGCTTCCATGGTGGTACAGAGTCGGGGTGCTATGTAACTGTATGCACCCATGTTCATCGGCTCTTCCTGGCACCAGACAATCTCGGCATCTGAAAAGAGCATCACACAAATATGAGAAATTATAAAAGAGAATTTATAGTTTACAGCACACTTTGCACTCTTGCGTGATGATTATTTTGTAATTTTTATGCAACTCCCAAGGTAGCAAAAGAAGAAGATGCATCCTGTCAATATATAGTTCCAAACTTTGAATTGATAGGGGCAACTATGAATATGTATTGCTTTAGATATGGAAAAATCGACCCAATCCAAGCCTGACATTTGCGGAACTCCCTCTTTTATTTATTTATTTATTGTTTCCCTAGAGATTTGAAATTCAAAATATACATACTTGGGTATCTCTTCAACTCTCGCTGAATGAGGTCATAGGGAAAAGGACAAAGTTGCTCCACCCTACATATGGCAACATCACTGCCATTGACTTTCTTCCTCTCTTCATCAAGTTCATAGTAAACCTGCACCATGTCAAACAAATGTATAACACAATAACTAGCATCCAATGAGCCTATGCAATCTATCAGCTCAGAAAGGAAGTTATGCTGTCAGCACAAGCTCATGGATCTATTGTCATTTGACTACTGATAGAACAAAGTGAAAAGTGAAAGCTCTTCCCATGGTTTCCTAGTGACCAGAAAGGACATGTTCTCTGAGCTCAGGAAGATTTTCTTCTGACTTGCTTGTCTCATATTAAGACTACAGAAGCAAAACAAAGTAGGGGGGGGGGAAGGAAGCAATGCCACATACCTTCCCTGAGCACAGGATCAATCGCCTGATGCCCGGCTCATGATCTGAATGGTAATTCTGGTCCTTTATGAGACGTTTGAATCTGGTTCCTTGTTTGTCAAAACCTGGGTGGCCTTGGACATCATCGAACTCAGATAGATTTGATTTGCAATCCTTGTGACGGAGCAAATTCTTTGGGGACATCACAATGAGAGGCTTACGGAATCCCCTGTGTATCTGATTTAGGCAAGCCAAAGCGTGAGAAAATCACATCTACACAAACTTAAGAAAAGCATACCCAGCTAATTGTGCTCTACCTGACGCCGCAAAACATGGAAATAGTTAGCAGGGGTCGTTACATTCACAACCTGCCAGTTGCACTCTTGGATTTGCTTCCGCAGTGTTGGATCCATCTCCGGTATAACATAGGGATTGTCATCACTCATCTGTCATTGAAAGTTTTATAGGAAAATTAGTGGGGTCTATTAAGAGGTTCCATTGCCCAAGGCAACACAACTTAGGCTATCGTGCCAGTGCATAGGAAGACTATGAGAAAGGTTATGTAATTTGTCAGCGTAGAATTAGGAATGTAATGGAAACATCTTGCCAGCCGCACCTGAAGGAAGCGTTCCAGTCGAGCACTTGAATGTTCAGGGCCCTGGCCATCATAACCATGAGGAAGCAACACTCCAAGCCCAGTTTGACGCAACCATTTAGATTCACCGCTGCTCAAAAATTGATCAAATATCACTTGCGCCCCATTTGCAAAGTCACCAAATTGAGCTTCCCAGAGAACCAACGAATTTGGGTTTTCCATGGAGTAACCCAATTCAAATCCAAGAACACCAAACTCTGACAAAGAGCTGCACAGAAGTGATAGAAACATTACGTAACATCAAATTACCATCTCACATCAAAAACAGAATTTCCGAATGTTAATTTCATCAACCATATTATACACTCCATGAAGAGCAGTATACTGGTCTTAGAAGGCATTTAAGCTATGCATAAGAGCATTTTTCACTTCACACATGAAGCCTGTACTTGCACCTTTTTAGACGAGAAAACAATACTGCATGACGACTAATGTTTGAGCCACCAGAGATCTTATATGTTCCTATATAACTGTTAGCTATACTCTTAGTTTGTCCCACAGTAAAAGTCACTTTTCATTTATTGCATAATGTTCTTCAACTGCCATCCACTCTAATCATATTACACAACTATGAGGAAAAACTTATGCTTGAACTTGATGACTTTTGCAGGAACTTGATGAATTTTAATTCTAGGAAGATAAAATTTCTTTAATTGTAAATAATGACAATTAAAACAACCATCCAGATCCTGAACAGTATATTATCACAAAAGCAATAATAAGTCTATTATTTGGTTGATGGGGGCTTTCATTCCACGGAATACCTAAGGTATAAAACTGTGAAGAAATAAAAAGGAATAAACATCATTAAGGTCCATGCAAACTCTCCGAGATTTTCTATTGTAATTAAGGCAGGCAATACATGACTGTGACGAGAAAAAAGATTTGAGACTGGATGATCCAATGTATCCTGATTTCACTTATGAGAAAAAAGATTTGAGACTGGATGATCCAATGTATCCTGATTTCACTTTTAGCATAATGTTTCCATTTTATCAATTAAATACACAACTTAATGATTCGATCGTAGCATTCCATAAAACATTATATTAGGAGTTTCATCAAAGTTATAACATGGAAATTATACATGAACAACCCAATTAACATTGGCAAAATACAACAAACAAAGGCCCTTAACCCATCTGAATCATTCACAATCCCATTGTTATAATTCAGACACAAATGACATAGGATTATGCTTATCATATTTTTCTATTCATTCAATTCGATTTTAAAAGTGAGACAAATAATTTTAAGGATTGATTGTCTAACATAGATTTAGGTCATTCAATGTCTACATGTGACTTCCATGTAATAATTTTGACAAATCTCCAAGGAGAATTTTTACGGAATGCTATGAGTGGATCATGCGACAAAGGTTGTGCACTTGCTGACATTGAAACATTGTGGAAAGTGAAAAAATTTTAGAATGCTATGTATAAGATTGATAACATTAAATTGTGAGCTAGAACTGTGAAGAAAGTTGAAAGGCTAGGTATTTAAGTAATGCAATTAAAATGTTGCATTAAATATGAAAATAAAAGGTTGAGAGGTTTTTTCTCATAATTTCCCCTTTTATCCTTCAGTGAGCCCCGTTGTAGCTGCCATCTGTTTACCACTGAATAAGTAGCCATTTTATTAGCTTGTATAATTATATAGGGCACATGCACAAACGAAGTTTGGAAGTTTGTGTTAAGAAATTTGATGTTGGTTACAACAACTGTGAGGAAATTTAAAAGGCTAGATATATAAGTGACACAATTAAAATGTTGTCTTAATTATGAAAATACAGTTGAGAGCTAGATTTTTTGAATAATTGCCCCTTTTATCCTGCAGTGAGCACATTGAAGCTGTAATTTGTTTACCACTGAATAAGTAGCAATTTTATTAGCTTATATAAAAATATAGATGCACATGCACTTGTACACAGTTTGGAAGTTTGCAATCTGGTTTTGCTTAGACCACAAACAGCATGGAACTGCAAACTGTAATTTTTAGAAATCCCAAACCATACCACAAATTATAGAATTTCCAAATAGCACCAAACGATACCAAAATACTAGTCTAGTCTGATTTGGCAGCGTTTTCACATACCCTTATCCAGAAATATTCCAATTTGATTATGATTAGGAAAGGTGGGCAATCCAACTTTAATTGAACACCGTCAAAATGAAAATCCACAAAAATTCAAACCTAGGTTAAACAACCCACACAAGTCAGATGTTGAAATGAGCCTCAAGCAAAGCCCTTTTTCTCTCAAGTCATAAAATTACCAATAATTGCAAATAACAATTACCCACTTTTATCTCATCGAAAGTGTCCTTGAAAGTTGGGAAAATATGTTAATTTGATCCCAAAGCAGTTACATAAACACCTAATAACGAAACAGGTGCACATATTTCAGATGCATCATCAGGCCACATCACCTTTCAGCCAAAAACATGAAACCTGAACACACACCAACGCAAAATAATCTATTGCATGAAAATTACCAATTAAATCGCCAAAGAACCAACTACTCCAGGAGTTTAAGCTATATGAAGGCCTACAAATGGATTTACAATGTAACAAAACCAAACAGATTTCAAGCCCAATAAAATTTTCTAAATGCCAAACTTGTAGAACATTTATTAGATGCCAAATTTCTGAAATTATCAAATAAACCTGGGTAAATTCCAAATTTACCACTTTTGAACTATAAGAAGGCATTGTCCCCCCAAGAATCATATGCATAAGCAATGAGAAGTTATTAGATGCAGTCAAAGGTCCACAAAAATACTGTTTGGGTGTTCCCTCAATCTGAGAGATCTAATTTAGGGATATCATACTGACTCTTACTAAAACGTATGTGTAACAAAGTCATGTAGAACAGCTATTTTAAGTTACCTATTGCTGACAGTAAACATCTCCTCATCCTGGTTCATCATGACATGGTCCAGTGGGCAGTATTGCTCCCCAGTTTCCTGATCGTGAATTACAGAATGCCTGTGACTGAATGTTCCTCTCTCCACATCCTGACCGCTCAAACGAACATGATTCCCCTCAACTAGCAATGTTGCAAAGGCAAGTGCTTCACTAACGGCCCAATCAATGCCTTCCCCTGTTTCAATCATCTGGGCCCGCTGCTCATATACCTTCTTCACAGCTCTGTGAGGTTTGAAATTTTCAGGAAGTGTCGTAATAGCCTTGCCAACATTCTTCAAGATCTCTGGTTTAACTCTGCACAAATCCGCTGAATAATCAATACAATATAGTAACAGACATTCATGAAAGGAAGCAGAACATCAGAAAGTTTGAAACAAACCCAGTATTTCGGATACGAGAAAGCTGTTCCGGGGATTTAAATCCAGCCCAATATGCTGAAAGCCAGTCCCTCCTCTGAGGTACATAATCTTTGCTGGCCTCAAATTCCTGATTGAGGATTGTATTGACCTTCTTCTGGATTGCATCAATATCTTCTCCTGTCACTTGTCCAGACTCCAGCAGTTTCTTCTTATATATCTCCAAAGCTGAGGGATGATTGCGAATGACCTGTCAATAGTTATTCCAGGTGAGGGTCTTAATCTTATATATTACTTGTGAAAAAGATGAGAAATGACAGAAAGGTATTCCAATATTCTTGATGGCAGCTGTCGATGCTACGATATGAAAGGAACAAAGGAAGAAAAGCCACAAATAATGCTAGAAGCAAGTATCAATATTAACAAGAACCATTCAACTTGAAGGACATGAGAAGATACTACCTTGTACATTTTGGGCTGCGTAAAAGATGGCTCATCAATTTCATTGTGACCAAATCGACGATAGCATACTATATCAACAACAACATCAGAATGAAAAGTTTGGCGCCACTCTGCAGCTAGCTCACAAACATGAACCACCGCCTCCAAATCATCACCATTCACATGGAAAATGGGGGCATTCAATGCTTTTGCAACATCAGTACAGTACTGTGACGATCTTCCAGCACTGGGATCAGTAGTAAAGGCCACTTGATTGTTCACCACAATATGTATAGTTCCACCGGTAGTGTAATTAGGGAGAGCACTAAGATGGAGAGTTTCGTAGACAACACCTTGTCCAGCAAAGCTACCATCTCCATGAATCAGAACAGCCATATTCTTTGTCCTGTCCACATCGTTAGAGTAATACTGTTTAGCTCTTGTTTTCCCTACCACCACTGGATCGACAGCTTCTAAGTGACTCGGGTTAGCTACCAGGGACAGATGAATCCGCTTCCCTCCTCTAGTTGGTCTATCATAAGAAGTTCCTAAATGATACTTGACGTCTCCAGTTCCAGTGTAGAGACCTACTTCATCTACAGGCTTTGTGCCGCCACTAAACTCACTAAAGATTTGGCGAAGTGGCTTCCGAACAACATTCCCCAACACGTTTAGCCTTCCCCTGTGTGACATCCCAGTAACTATACTCTCAACCCCCAGATCTGATGACCTGTCAAACATCTCCTTCATTCCAGGAATTAGAGTTTCACAGCCTTCAAGCCCAAACCTTTTCGCTGTTGTCCACTTGGTTGCCAAGAAATTTTCGAACTGTGTACTCCAAATCAGTCTATCAAGCATCACTTGACGGCGCTCTCGATTGTATACCATTGGCATTGGGGTTTCAATTTTGTCACGCAACCAGTTACACTTCTCACGATCAGGGATATGCATGTACTCATAACCAATACTGCCACAATAAGCCTGCTCAAGGCGAGTAAGTATATTTCTCAGGGTTTGCACTGGGCGATTCTCAGACAAAAATCCAGACATCCTCCAAACTCCAAGGAAGAATTCCCGATCAAGATCTGCTTCAGTGAAACCATACAGCTCTGGGTTCAAATCATCAGGAATTTGCCTTTCTTCTAACCCCAAAGGGTCCAACTTCGCTTTCATGTGACCATTAACTTGGTAAGCCCTCACAAACAACAACAACCGCATGCTCTCCTGGATAGTTTGGCCTGAAATCCCTGGTGATGTGGCCGCTTGACCAACAAAATTCCGGAAGAAATTGTCCCATGACTCATCAACACTATCTGGGTCCACTTCCCAAGCCCTTTGCAGCTCCTCCAGGTACACACTACTAGTCCCATCTAGGAAACTATCGGTAAGCCTAGATAGGGGGACAGGGCGAGGAACTGGAGCAGACTGTGCTCTTGATTTAAAAATTGTGGTATGAAAGTCACGGTACTTGGATGGAATAATTTGGGATCGTGTCACGTATGGACGCCCTTGAGATAGAGTTCTCCTTACAGCAAGCTTTGCAACACTGGCACCAGGTCTAAACCAAGCCATCGCTGCCAATATAAATAATCAGAAAACAATATAACCTACCAACCACGATCTTCGACCGCCGTAGCAAATCCCGAACCTATGCACAATCATTTCTCCCTCATTTCAGTAAACACAATTAAATGCCTTGGGAAAAAAAAGCATAAAACGAAAAAACTGAACCTATCAAACAATTAGAGCAATCGTAGTATTCGCGTCAAATTATGACATATTATCTCAATCAATCAACCACAAAGAGTAGGATTTCTATTTCTCTACCGGATAGAAAGATTCATAAATCTGGAATTATGAAATGAATCACCCAAAACAAAAATCTAGAATTTCCCGCAGAAACTGTAAAAAAAAAAAGAAAGAAAAACCCAACTTAAGGACGGAGAATCTACGGCCCAATTTCTATCTGAACTTCAACAATCAACTATTCGACTCGGCCAAGAAAACCAAATAGATTCAATCATACTTACCATTAAGCATAATTAATCTCCTTCTAGAGAAGGAAAACGTAATAAGTTTCACTAATAGAGCATTTGTAAGATCGTAGATTACCATTCACAAGAAGAATATAGAGATTCAATGAGTCGAAACTACCTGAAGGGAAGTGGGTAGAGAAATCAGGAAAGGCTTAACGCCGACGTTCCATCTGCAACGGTGGAATGCAAAACACGAATTAGTCAGAAATGCAGCCGCCTCGGTTTATATCCGTCCTCCAGAAGGTGTTCTATTTCTTAGGTCTGACAGGAATGCTCAGGCTATGCCTACTTTAGGAAAATTAATATTATTTTATGACGAAATTTAGAAAAATAAAATAATATATTTTTTAGTATAAATAAGATAATATATCAAATTTTAGCTAATATTTATTTCAAATATAAAATTTTTATTTAACTATAAAATCAATATATATATTTTTGTATTTATGATCTTCTTCATGATAATTATCTAATAGTTTTATCAAACTGTTTTTTTATATAAAAAATGAAACAATATCATTTAATATGATAAGTCAAAATTATACTCGTTTTATTATATTAAGGTTACTAATTAATATTTTCACAAACAAGAAACTTATGTTATTTGTAAATAATTAAATTTATGACAAAATTAAGTTACTTATATTACTAATAATTTATTAATATTAAATAATTAATATTATTATAAATTCATATTTTATTAATAATAAAACTATACTTATAAATGAAATATCAATAAACAAAGTGTTGCGTCCTTAAATTCTTACTCTGATAGGTACGAGGATTCGACAGTAACACCAAATGATATGTATGCGAAAAACAAAGAGAGAGAGAGAGAATGATACGTGACGTTTTTACGTGAAAAACCTTCTTTTAATTAAGAAAGAAAAACCTCGAGATTTTAGTTCGAGAACTGTTTTCACTATCTGATAGTTCAAGTACAGGAGGTTGGGGACTAAGTGTACGGGGACTCAAAGGAGTTACTCTTATAACACAAGCCCTCACTTTCTGTCCCTTTAGTACAGAATGGCTTTTTGCTTCATCTTTTAGTGTGCTCTCACAAGAGTTCAGAGTCTTGAAATTTTTTTCCCCTTTAGTAGGTATAAAGTAAATGCTTATATAATAGCAAAAATTCTCTACATAGAGCTGTCATGTGGCACTGGCTTGTGTAGGAGATTCTGCCACTAACTCTACAAATCCATTTTGCTATGTCAGAAATATTACGTGCACGCAAGTCTGGTGTGACGTCACTTTTATAGGGGCGCGTGCTCTGCTGGCTATCATTTCTCTTATAGTCTGATAGGGTTAGCTATTAAATCTTTGGCACGCCAATTTTACAGGCAGAGTGGCGTTCGAGACATGTCTTGAGTCCGCGAGTTTGAGTGGACTTTAAGTCCAACATGTCCTTTTGGCTGGTTCTGGCGCTTGGATCTCCTGAGCCTCTTGGGCCTACTGTATCTCTTTGGTATCAGGGCCCAACGCCAGGAGAATGAATCTTATAAGTGGGCCCTGGGTATCAATACCCATCACTAACCCCCAATGCCAAGAGGTCTAAGACGCTCAGCCTTTTGGCACGCTACCAGGTTGCGGATGAATGTCTCGTGAAATTACTTTTCACCGAAAGTCCGCTCGTGCCTTTGCTCCGTGGTCCTACCCGGCTATTGCCTGAAGTTGACGCTCATTCTTTTCTCTTGTGAATGTTCGTGGACATGGTTGGGACTAGAAGCCCGGGGACCCATTGGCGAAAAACGCCTGAGAACATTTTGGGACTCGCAGTCTTGAAGAAGCATCCCGAAAAATTCTAAAGTCAGTGGTTTTGCCCAATCGTCCGAGGAAAGTTCGAGTTCTAGGCACCGGTGGCGCCACTAAGTGACAGTTCCTTCCACACATGTGTCCGCGACCAAAAATGTCCTCGGGTATTTTGGGGACAAAAGCTTTGAAAATAGTGCATCCGAGAACTCACTTTGAATCCGAGACTCTGGTTTGCGCCGCCATTTGGGCCATTAAAGCGCAATAAATGTGCATTAATGAGATTGACGTCGCCTCAAAAACGTAAGGCCCACTACCTCTGGGAGCGCACGGTAGGTTGACACGTGGCAAGAGTAATGATGAGATGCACTTTTTTGATTTTGAAACTTTTTCAGCCATTTCAAATATCATTTCTGGCCTTCATTCCAATTTACCTGCTCCTCTCCTTTGAAGAAAAACTTTCTAAGTCTTTGAAAATGCCTCATGCGACTCCATCGTTGCTCACTGTTCATTTTCCTTCGTGCTTTTCTTCAAGCTCTAATGGCGCCAGGAATGAAAGATATTACGTCTTTCCTTGTTTTGGACGGTCTGGATGCCATTCGCGTCAAGAACAGAATTTCTGACCCGATGGCTATGGTGATTTCGGAAGCCAACGATAGGGCTTGCAGCCCCCCTAATGGGTTCATCACCGTGTACAAAGTTCATCTCAAAGGCGTGCTTCGTTTTTCTATTCCCACGGAGCTGTACGTCATTATGAGGGAGCTTGGGGTCCCATTCGCAAGGCTATAGCCTAACGCCATTAGGTACCTCGTTTCCCTCTGCGTGTTTTCTCGTTGCCATAGCAAGGTGCTTGAGGTTGCGATGGTAAAGGTGATGTTCCGCTTTACTCACAACTTGGACTGGATCGTCATGACTCCATGTCTTGAGTTTGCAGTCATGAGTGGTGGAAACCTTGATTCCACCAAGGGTGGAAGGATAAGTTCTATTTTTTTTTGGGATCACCAGGGTTTGGGATGTTTCCAACAATTGGGGGAATGTGGTTGCTACGCATTGTTCTGATGCCTCCAAAGAGGAGAGGGAAGTTGCCAAGGCGATCATTGATTTAGTAATGACTAACCTTGGAACTTTAATGAAAATAAGAAGAACATTTGGCTGAGATCCGAGAATTTGGAGAAAGCCAAGTGGGGGTCTCAGATCAAGGTCTCTGGTGTTGTTGTTGCTGCTACTTCTCAGAAGAAGAAGAAGTTGAGGAAAAAGGAGGAGACTCTAAGGATTGAGGAGCCATCCGAGAGGCCAAAGAAGAGTCACCAGACTAAAGCCTCGAAGCGTTCGGTGACCACTATTGCGAGCTCCTCATTTGATGATGACTACGTTGTTATAGCGCCCCTGGTGAAGAGGTTGAGACCTCCACAGGCAACGCTAGTTTAAGAGACTGAAGGTCCTGGACCTTTGCCCACAACTAAGTCCTCCGGGTAGCCTTCTGAGCCTGTGGGCCTGCCTGCGGAGCCACCTATTGCCCAGCCTTCTCCTGACGAGTCAATGCCTGAAATTCCTGTCGAATTTACTGGTGAGGCCTTGGACTGGATTAACAATCCACCCGAGGACACTGTTGAGAGATAAGCTGTAAGGGAGGCTAAGGCGGCTCAGACTGAGGAAGCAGCGATGAGGACAATTACGATGATTACTGCTGATGCTGCTAAGGCCGAGGAATGTCATGCTGCGGAGCTGCTTGCTGCAGAGACTACTGAGCTCCTATGCCTGGCAATCCAAATTTATAGTCCAGTGATGACACTGCCCGCGGCCTCTGAGGAACCCCTAGTCGAGGACGGTGTAGGGGCTTCACTTGCTACTGGAATAGAAGTTGGGGTTGAGATTTCTATGGTGCAGGAGGTCGTAGTCACAGGACTCGGGGAGCCTGAAGTCCCCAGAGGGGAGAGCTCTTCTGAGAGTTTGTTTGTGACTAAGGTACTCCTTTATTCTCGTCCTAGCTTTGTCCTCTTTTCTTCATACTTCACTCACTTGTTTTTCCTTTGTAGCTTCAGGACATGGCCGCCGGCCTTAGCGCGATCATCAGTGAGGCTGCCCAGGCTTACGCAGAGCTGGAGGCTTCCAGGTCCTTGGGGGAACGCGTCCACCTTGGAGGGTCAGCTGAAGGAGCAAGAGAGGTTGCATATTGTCTTTCGAGGGAGGAATCTCTTGCTGGAATAAGAGCTCAGGACTTCATTGAAGCCTGAAGACATTGCACCGGCTCTCGAGCGCAAGTATTGGGACGCCATCAATATGTGCCGCCGGGTTATGAAGCTTTTGGTTCCAAGGTACCCAATTGCTCTCTTTGACCCGAGGAACTCCAGCACTTAGTGTAAGGATGACTTGATCAGCCTCCCAAACCGTTGGAGGTCTTCTGGGGCTTCACAAAGGGGGCCGTTTGGCCAGCTAGAGTTCATTGGCCCTCAGAATCCTCGGTATAGCCGGCAACCTCAGGACCTTGACGCGTCCTGTTGTACACACATTTTATATATATATATATGTATTCACATTATTGTATGCATATCGATCTTATGAATAAAATCCAAATTGTTTAAGTGTAAACGTCTTATTTGTCTTTGTGGTTCTTTTTTAGACTTAAACTCTTAGAAAATCTTGTCTTTTTTGAGAAAAACGTCCAAACCCTTCGACCATTGTTGATTGAAGGTGCGACCTCTTGGATATTTGCACACTTACTATTTCCAAGTCCCCTATGTTTTAGCTCAACCGCTTGAGGGTTGCTTGGCACTGTCAAGTTTTAGGTCTGACCTCCGGGGCCGCTCATCCTCAGGCGAGTTTTAATACGACCTTTTGGGACGTTCGGTATATTATCAAGTTTTAGTCCGACCTCTTGGACTGCTCAGACACAGTCAAGTTTTTTATACGAACTCTTGGGCCGCTCGGACATAGTCGAGTTTTAGAACAAGTGAAAGGAATTCTATCCACTTGACTTAGGGGCAGCCTAGGCCTTGTTACTTTATGAGATTGTGAGTGATCACTCAGTGGAATACAAAATGATAATTTAAACAAAAACTGTCACTTTATTAATGAAACGTGATACAAGCACTTAATGTAAATAATATACCTGTGTGTTTTACAAGCTTATTGATAATATTTCTTGAGGTGAACAACGTTCCATATTCGCGGGATAAGCCTTCCCTCATGGGTACATAGCTTGTACGCTCCATTTCTTAGGATGGTCGAGATCAGGAAAGGCCCCTCCCAATTTGGGGAGAGTTTGTTCCGACCGGTATGTTTTTTTTGGTGGCCTCAATGCTTCTAAGCATCAAGTTCCCTACCTCAAATTGCCATGCTTTTACATTTTTATTGTAATATCGGGTGACCCTTTATTGATAAGTCACAGTTCGTCGTCTTACTGCTTCTCGGACTTTTTCAAAAAGGTTAAGGTTCTCCCGAAGTCTTTGTACATTATTGAGCGGATTTAAGCTTTCCACGCGGAAGCTTGGCAGCCCGACTTCCATTGGGATGACCACCTCGACCCAGTAACATAGGCTGAAAGGAGTTTCTCGCATTAGCTCCCTTGGAATTGTCCTGTAAGACCACGCACTGATGGCAGCTCTTCGATCCACGAGCCCACAGCATGCTCCAACTTCGTTTTTAATCCATGAGTATTGTGCGGTTTGTGACCACCACCTGACCGTTACATTACGGGTACTCGATCGATGTATGCAACAACCTTATCCTTCGATTGGTGCAATACTTGGTAAATATTTTTTCAGATAATTAGGTCCCATTATCTGTCACAATGTATTCAAGGATCTCGAACCTACACACAATGCTCTGCCGGATGAAGTCTGTCTTGTTCTGCCTGGTTATGTGAGCCAATAGCATGGCCTTAACCCACTTCGTGACGTAGTCAATTTCGAAGATTAAGAACTTCATTTGTCCAGATGCTATCGGTAGTGGCCCAAGTATGTCTAGTCCTCATTGTGTGAAGGGCCAATGTGATTGTAGAGCTCTGAGTTCCGTATGTGGCTGGTGGGAAAGGTTGTTGTGGACTTGACAATTGTCACATTTTCATACGAAGTCTATGGCGTTATACTTCATAGTTGGCCACTAGTACCTTTGTCTCATCAGCTTAAACGCAAGGTTCTTACCCCCAATATAGGATCCACAAATCCCGATGTGCACCTCTCCGAGGGCGTAATCAACCTCTTCTGGGGTGAGGCACCTCAGGTAGGGGGCGAAGAATTCTCAGCGATACAGTCGGCCCTCCATGATAGTATATCACCCTGCCGTCTTCTTTACCTTCTTGGCCTCTTCTGCGTCCTCAGGCAGTGTCCCATTAGACAAGTACCTTAGGTAGTGGGTCATCCAATTGTTGGTTTCAAATATCTGCATCACTTCTATCTTAGAGTTATTCACACTGGGTTTGTTTAGGACCACACACATTCATCGGGTACAATGTTCTGGATTTTCTGAAGTTGCAGCTTTTGCAAGCTTGTCGGCTCCTGCGTTCTCTTCCCACGGGATGTGGACCATTTCTACCTTTTCAAAGGCTGACATGAGCTCTCAGACCTTTGAGAGGTACTTGGATAGTTGTGGGCTGATGGCTTCAAAGTTTCTGCAGACTTGATTGACGATCAACTCAGAGTCGCTGTAGGCAATCAGGTCTTTGGCAGAGCACTCCTTTACTAACTGTAATCCTGTAAGTAGAGCCTCGTACTCCGCCGTATTGTTGGTTGCTGGGAATTCGAGAACCATTGAATACTTTATCTCTGATCCTTCAGGCGTTCTTAGCCCAATGCCAACTCCACAACCATCCTTCATTGATTAGTCGTTCACATGCAGAGCCCAGGTCGCCGGACTGTGTAATTTCTCGGCATCATAAGTGTCCGAGGAGTCCTGAGTTGCTGTCGTGGTTTCGAGAATAAAGTCTGCCAGTGCTTGACCTTTTAAGGCAGGCCTTGGACAGAACTTTATGTCGAACTCATTCAACTCAATGGCCCACTTGACCAACCGTCCGGTCATTTTTGGCTTTTGCAGAATCGCTCTTAAGGGTTGGTCGGTCAGGACGATAACTTTGTGTGCCTGAAAGTATGGTCTCAATTTTCGAGCGGAATACACAAGTGCCAGAGCCATCTTTTCTGCGTGGGAATACCTTGTCTCAGCGTTAGCCAAGATTTTGATGATGTAGTATATGGGCTGCTGCCTGCCATTCTGCTGACTGATCAAAGTTGAGCTCAAGGCTTTATCTGAAACCGAAAGGTATAGGTACAACTATTCGCCTATTTGGGAAGAAGTCAAGAGATGTGGGTTCGATAGGTATCCCTTAAGTTCTTAGAAGGCTTCTTCACAGTCGGCCATCCATTGGAAGCCGTTAGCCTTTGTCCCTCTCAGGGCCTTGAAGATTGGCAAGTACTTCTCGACTGACTTGGTTAGGAAGCGTGACAGCGCTGCTAACCTTTCAGTGAGTTTATAGACTTCTTTTACGGTTTGACGAGAATTTATATCAAGGATGTCATTGATTTTTTATGGATTTGTTTCAATCCCTCAGCGCAAAATAATGTAGCTCAAAAATTTTTCAGACGTCACTCCAAACGTACACTTACCTAGATTGAATTTCATCTGGTACGTTATTAAGATGTTGAAGGTCTCGTCCAAATCTTGGATGTGGTGGTCAGTTATTTTTCTTTTACGAGCATGTCGTCCACATAGACCTCTACATTCCTTCCAATATGGGTATCGAATATTTTATTCACGAGTCTCTGATAAGTAGCACTAGTATTCTTAAGGTTGAAGGGTGTGACTTTATAATAGTATGTCCTTTAATCCGTCATGAATGACGTGTGCTTCTCATCTTCGGGATTCATTTTTATTTGATTGTAGTCTGAGTACGCGTCCATAAAACTTAGAAGCTTGTGGCTGGATGCCAACTCTACTAGTGAATCAATCCTCGGGAGTAAAAAGTTATCCTTTGGGGACGCTTTATTGACATCCGTAAAGTCCATGCACATCCTCCACTTCCCGCTATTCTTTTTGACCATCATAATATTGGACAGCCAGTTTGGGTAGTACACCTCCCTTATGAATCTCGCGTCCAAAAGCTTCTTTACCTTTTCCCAAATTGCCACCAGTTTTTTTACTGAATAGTTCCTCATCTTTTACCTAACAGGCTTATGATTGGGATTTAAGCCCAATTTTTGGACTATTACTCCAGTCGATATCCCTGACATGTCACTCGGAATTCAAGCAAAGACGTCCAAGTTCTTCCGCAGGAAGCTAATAAGCTGGTCTTGGAAGACTTGAGACAGAGAACTTCCTATCTGGACGGCCTTTTCTGGATCTCTAGGATCCAGAAGGATTCGGTTAATGGCTTCTCTAGACTAGGCTTGTCACAATATCGTCTTATCACGGAAGTCTAAGTCTTTCATGGGTTGAGGAAGAGGAGTTTGGGTGATCTAGGATAGGTAGCACGTCCGTCCGGCAGCCTGATCCCTGAGGACCTCCCCAATCCCGTATGGTGTCGAAAACTTTATCTTCAAATATAGGATCGAGGTCACAGCCTCAAAGGCGGCCAGGTAAGGACTTCCAAGGATTGCGTTATAGATCGAGGGCAGGTTTACTTCCATGAAAGAAAGGGTTTTTGACGATATCCTTGGATGCGTCCCTAATGTGACCTTAAATTGGATGACTCCCTATATAGGCACTGGCTCGTTGTCCAACCCATTGAGGGGTACGTCACTTGCAGTGATTTGGTTTCATTTGAGCCTTGATTTAAGGAAAGCATCAAGATAGAGAATATTACGCGAGCTTCTATTATCAATAAATACTTGTTTTATCTGGTAGTCTAAGCTATCGTCAGAAACGAGTACTGTTACAACCATGTGGTCAGAATGGGGAAATATAACATGGGCCATATTTTCGTTACAAAAACTAATGGCCTCATCCCTAGATTCTTCCATCAGTTTCTTATTCTTCGCCGTTGGATCCTCCCGGGCGCCACCTCTGACTGAGCGGGTGAAAATCATGTTGACCACCCCCGCGGCCACTTTGCCTCTTACTTGGTTAGCCTCACCCGCTTCTACTATTTCGGATGACTGCTTGGGTCTTTGAAGGAAGCGGTTGAGGTGACATCTCTTGATCAGTTTCTTGATTTTCTTCTGTAATGTCCTACAATCCTTGGTACCATGGCCTCCGCAACGGTGGTAGTGACAATATTTAGACTGGTCACCACCTTTTGGGTTCTTGTCTTCGTGCCTTCTTTTTTTGTATGCTGTCCTCGGAGGGAGGCTCTCCACCTTGATGCGCCTCTTTGCATCGTTGACTTCTTCGGCCGCAATGTAAGCTCTTGCTATACTCTCGGCCTCCCTGAACGTTTGTAGACCATTGTGCACGAGGTGCTTGAAGAAGCTACCACCTCCAGTGCAGACAGAAAAACGGTCAGCTTGATCCCATCAGTCAGCTTTGGATCCGCTTGGCCTTAAATATGAAGCGGGGCAGAAAACTCTTCAAGCTCTTCTTGGCCCCTTACTTCACACGAGCAAGGTGCCATGGTTGCTTTTTGATCCTCCACTGGAAGCGAACTGAGAGAGGAAGGCTTCTGCTAACTTGTTGAGTGAGCGGATGGAGTCTGTAGGCAGCCCATAGAACGAGATCCTTGCATCTCCCTTAAGTGTCAAGGGGAAGCATTGGCACATCGTCATCTCATCCAAGCCTTGAAGGCTTAGATGCTACGAAAGTGATCCAAGTGGTCCATTGGATCTGCATTTTCATCGTAAGTATCGAGATTTGGCATTTTAAACTTTGGGGGAAGCGGCCTCGTCCTAATCTCCGTTGTGAACGGAGATCTGCGGAGGTCAGCTGCTCCTCCCTCAACGTCGCCAATGACTCGGCGAAATACCTTATTGAACTTTTCCTTAATCTGAGGCGATGCCGTCATCTTTTTATCGTTGAGGAAAGTCCTCAACTCGTAGGGGTCTTTCGTAACTCGCTGTACCGGACGACTTCTAGTCTTCGGAAGGACTTTTTTGAAGGGAGCCGCATCCTAAATGGCGCGCTCCTGGCTATCGCAGACATAGCGAGGGTTTCGCTTCTCTAAGCTTTCCTCTTGTATTCGAGGGCCTAAGCGCCCTTGAAGACGCGATGGGGCCATGCTACACAAGGCGACCTGCGTCTAAAGGGCCTTGAGCTGAGCGGTTTGTCTGTCGAAGTGTTTCTTTCCTTTTTCCCTATTCTGAGATGTCGCGGTTTGAGAGACCTTGGATGGCGCCTTCTTCATCCGCGCGTCCATCTTTGAACAAATGCTCTGGACAGTCTTGGTCATATCGTCCATTCTCAGCTCTAACGCCCGCACATAAGGATCAGGATGATCCTCTACTCTGCCACAGGGTGCAGGGCTATTGCCACCTAAGCACGCTTCTCAGACAGGAGCACTCGTCTATCATTGAGTGTTTACCATTTTTCAAGTTTCTTGGGGAATGTGCCAAGCTAACTTTTTGTTGCGTTTTTTACGGACGGTGTCAAATGTTGCGTCCTCGGATCCTTACTCTAATAGGGACGAGGATCCAACAGCAATACCAAACGGCATGTATGCGGAAAAAAAAGAGAGAGAGAGAATGACACGTGACGTTTTTACGTGAAAAATCTTCTTTTAACCGAGGGAGAAAAACTACGGAACTTTAGTCCAAGAACTGCTTTTACTATCTGATAGTTGAAGTACAGTAGGCTAGGGATTAAGTGTACGGGGATTCAAGGGTGTCACTCTTACAACACAAGCCCTCACTTTCACTCCTTTTAGTACAAAATGGCTTTTTGCTTCCTCTCTCTTAGTGTGCTCTCACAAGAGTTCAAAGTTTTGAATTTTTTTCTCTTTTAGTAGGTGTAAAGTGAATCTTATATAGCAGTGAAAATTTCCTGAATGGAGCTGCCACGTGGTGCTGGCGTATGTAGAGGATCTTGCTACCAACTCTGCAAATTTATTTTGCTGTGTCAGAAATGTTGCGTGCACGCTGGCCTCGTGTAACATCACTTCTACAGGGGCGCGTGCTCTACTGGCCATCCTTCCTCCTATAGCATGATAGAGTTAGCCACCAAATTTCTGGCACGTCGATTTTGCTGGTAGAGTGGCGTTCGAGACCTGTCTTGAGTCCACGAGTTTGAATTGACTTTAAGTCCAACATGCCCTTGGGGCTGATTCTGACGCCTGAATTTCCTGAGCCTCTTAGGCCTATTGAGTCTTTTTGGTATAATCTAATAATAAAATGCTAACAGCATAACTTTTATAAAATTATAAATATTTATTATTTTTCATTTTAAATGACTTATAAATCATCATCCATTCAATTAACCATTACTGTAAAAAGGAGTATACTTGTTTGTAAACAAAATATTTCTAAAAATGACGAAATAAAACACTTACATAAAATTTAAAACTTTTTCCATTAAAATCCGAATAAAAGATTTTATTTTGACCCAAACTCAAACCAAACGGTTCAATTATCATAATTTATATTAACTTTTAATAAAAAATAGAATAAATTGTATTAGGAGTCATGGGGAAAAGGTAAGGTAAAAGTAAATATCAACTGCATACAAAACAAAATAGTGCGTTCCGCCATGGATGTCGGTCCAAGGGGTGTACACACGGAGGAGTCGATCGACCTAGATCATTGTAACATTATACGCTCCCAAGAACAGCCTCTTTCTTCGAAACACAGAGCCAACCCGGTCACGACGGTACAAGAGAACAGACCAAGATAAGGAAGCAGCATGCCGCGTGATCCCCAAAGATCTTACTCATCGAATTTAATCTTCTTCGAAAGAGGCTGGTTAGCACCCACCTGAAACCCAGAAAAAAGAGTAAAACAAGCTTAAATAACTGATCTACGATGTCGTAGCATACGGGTATCTTCATCCCTAAAATAGAAGGGAGATGATGTTCGAGCCCTCTGGGCATCGTAGTTAGCATTTTCCTCTTCATCGAACAGTTTGAGCTGTAGAAATTAATAAGAATATCGTCGTATTGGTTGAGTTACACAAGGGCGAAAATCTATAAACCGAATTCGCTTTGTAAATTAAGCATTTACTGTAAGATTTTTGTTTCTGTAAGTCGTTCATAAACAGGAGTGAATCAGTGTATAATACTAAGAAAAATGAAATGGTGTAAAGTAGCCTGATACAGATTGGGCGGATGTAATCTTACTCAGATGAACAAGGAATGAATTTAACACAACTGATTCTCAGGCACTGCTTTTTTCAACTGACAAAATAATTTTAGGCTGCAAACTCCTGTAACAATAAAGGCACAGCCTTTCTTTGTTCTTCCAAGCAGCAGATGTTATACAAGTGAAAAAGAATGCCAATGTAACTTGTTAAACATAGAACCCAGAAAGAAAGGGCACTTACAACTTCTGGGCATTCATAGTCGATTCCTGCAGCCTCTATCTTCTTACGACGTCTCTGGTCCCGCTTTAAAATTTTTTGAACCAGCTTCCTGTGCTCCTCTAATGTTCTTTCCTGCACAATATTTAACCTAGTTAATGAACTGGTAATTTCATTGGCAATTCTTCCTCTGTACTCCAAAGGATTCTTCATTCTGCAAGCCAAACACACCTTATTCTGCCGCTTCCTTTCAATTTGAATGAAGTCCACAGACTTGTACCTACGATCTACACCTCTCCACCTGATTCACAAGATGGGCAAGTTAAGAACTGATTTACAGATGGCAAAATAACCTCCATCAAAGGCAGCAATACTATTAATTAAGAGATTCAACCACATCATTACTCAACCATGCCTCAAATAACTACATTTCCCCATGTATGTTCAAAGAGCTTTCTTTTTTCCCTAAGTAATGAGCACTGTTAATATTATTTTACATATCTACTCTTCATAACTAAGACATCTTTATTATGGTGAGCCATCTTATGTTAAAGAATGTTGAGCAGTGGATTGGAATCTACAAAGTCAAAGCCCTGCCTAGCACCAATTTATAAGAGTGACAATTTACATATAACCAAACAGGCTTGATGGTATACAGGCAACGCTATATCAGAATTTCTATTGCCACCATTAACAACAAAATAAAAGCAATGCCACTACTCAGTTTGTGGCACTCTGGTGTCGGTGATATGTCATGTCTCATTTGTGCCATGATATGTTTATGTTAACATGTATTGGTTAGTCCAGTACCAATATATACTGATCAATGCTAAAACCAGCATAACATTTTCGGCTAGTAGGACATTAAAAATTAATGCAGTTGTTTGGGATGTCAGTCTATAAGAAGCATCACTAAATTATCAAATAATTAGATGATAACAAACTCTTCATTGCAAGTGTGGGTGTCAGACACTAAGATGCAAATGGATTTCATCCCTGCACAAGTCAGTCAATAAAAAAATCTATGAAAATTTTGGAAAGTTGGTCAATCTGACACCTGGACGCATTTATAAATTCATTACCTGAGTCCAATTTGGCTCACAATATAAGGACAGCACTACCTCACCTTTTATTTTTCACATTCATTTTTTATCATGTAAACAATCCAATGCAGGGATGCCGCATCCAGAATATACTACTGTAACAGACGCTTCTTCAATTGGGAAAAGTTAAAGAGCACATTCCATCTTCAACAAGCAATGACATAGGATGTCAAATGATCAAATTCTACAGCAATTAACTAGCTACCACACAGAAGCCAACTCTTCTGTAGGTCATACATAACAGAGCCATTTAGCATGTTCTATGTTTACAAGTCAGAAAAGCAAGAAAACTATTCAGCACGTTCTAATCTCTTGTGCAACTACACATCTGCCCAAAATTATATTACATTGCTGAAAGATAAAGAACTGCTTACAGCTTAGGATGCACACGCTCTGGAGGAATCAAATAGACTTGCAACATGTGCTCAAACAGTAAATAATTATGCATGCATTCGGCAACAATTTTTGCCACCTACAAAAAAAGGAAGACTGCAAGTTTAAAATAAGGATTCATTCAAAACTGAGCTGCTATTATCTTAAATTAGTGCGACCTCAGGATACTCAAATTCGATGAAACCATAGTGCTTTGATTTTCCTGTCTGTAAAGCATCCAATGCAACAGAAGTCAATATCAATACAAGATAAAAAAGTAAATAACAGGATTGATGATAATAAAGCATAAAATATCACAGCTGATAAAAAATTATTCAGGACCCCAGCTTGTACTATTAACTTCAAGAAAATAAGAAAAAGAAGAAGAATTCTGACAAAGGGAGACAACTAGCATGGGGCAGCTCAACCACTCAAGCCTTGGATTTGCTTCCCAATGTTCTCCAGTTTTAGTCCCTGAATACTAATACATAGGCCCTTGATGATGTAATTTGTGTATCTGGGCGTTACTCCAGTCTCCACTCTGTCATACAAAATGACAAGGCAGGGGAGGTTCATTCTACTCCCAACCCCTCAAAAAATCATTTTCTGGCATACATGTGTCATGATGCATAGGGGCCAACAACATATTTCAAAAATATGTCAAAGTATGAGCAAAATTGCCAGTAATAGCTCAGATGGGAACATAAAGTAAACAAGAACAAAAAATACTATCAGGTCTCAATTTGCCTGGTACTTAAAGGCTCACCCCAACATGATTAGCTGGCATTCCTTATTGAAAGGGAACATGCATCAGCTCTCATTCCTTGGCACTTGCTTATTGTAGTTATGCTTTCAATATGGTTAAGCCACTTAAAGCCTATTGTCAGCTATGGGCTTGGCCTGGCTTCAACCATGCCCAGAATGAAATGCCAAACAATTTTATTTTGTTGGGAGGACTTCTTTATTACTGGTCAACCACCACTTCAATAATTTGTTTCTTTTGCTTAACCACTTATTATTTGCATTTTGTCACAATTTACTGTTACTTCACTATTTCCTTATTTTTTAAAATGATGCCATGTGTTTTTCAGAAAGATATTAAAGTAATTTAGTCATTTCACTAACAAATCAAATTAAAGTTGGAAAAAAGGTATGACAAAATAAGGGAATAGGTGGTCAGCTGTAACAAAATACAAGTTTAATAGAAGTTGGCAAAGGTATAATAAAAAAAATAGGGCATAGGTGGTCCACAGTACCAAAGTTTAAAACACAATTTGTTGAGTGAAAGAAAAAAATATGTGAATAATGAAAAAAACAAATGTATTAAAATGAAGGATTTGATCCAAGAAACAAAATTTACAACAATATTCGCGTTAGACTTAACAAAAAAATATGAAATATATGCTAAAAATTTCATAACAAGTTATGGCCCATAAATTTAAATAACTAAAATGAAAATATTACAGCCATTTAATACTCCATCAAAATCCACTACATCGTGTTTTCATCCCAGTAGAATTTTAGCCTTCAACCTACTCCTCTACAGTTTGATCTGAATACCAACGGAAAAAAGAAAATTAACAGCATTCAGTTGAGCAGATTTCAAGGGAAAAAGAAGGAGAGGAGAGAGATAGAATGAAAGTAAGAAACAGGATTTGGCGACATGAAAGAAAAAAGACACACAACTAAGAGCTGCAGAGAGAGAGAGCACAAAAATAGAAAGATCAGAGGCAGAAAGAACAGGGAAAAAATAGACTACAAGGTATTGAACAAAAAAGCCGGACAAGATGATACAGACTGACAGAGACATTGTCCGAAGTAGTAAAGTAATAAACAATGAAGAAAGGTTCCTGGAATCCTCTATTATCTACCTCCATTTTTTTTCCTAGGCTGAAAGTTGTGAGATCCAAACAAAGGCAAACTTTCCTTTTCATGGCTGGGTCGTTGGCCTCAAGCTTGTGAAACTCATCCCCAAATTCTCTATTTCTTTGTTACTTGTCAGTAAAATACTGATTGGTCCTGGGAAAAATAACACAGCAAATCCCATAATTCCCAATTAAAATTTTGTGTTTCTTAGGGTGTCCAGGATGAGTGTCCAACAACTTGATCCTAGCACTCTTGGTTCCTTAGTGAAGTGGTCAAATCATCTACGTAACTTGGGCAAGAAAACTCCAAATTGTGACATACCCTTCACAATCAAAGTTTTGGAGGAAGATTTTGTAATAGATTTTGATTCCCTAGTACTTTAATTAGTCCAATGAGTCCAGAGTTTGAAATGTACGAAATCCTGCATGTTATATCCTTCTCCATGAAACAACAGTTATAAAAAAAAAGTTTTAAACTCAGAAGTTTTCATGCCTAGAAGAGAATGTGAAGCCATGCTAAACCACAATTTCAACCTATAAATCAAGTGATCCCATTTGTTCTCCAGCTCTAAAATAATCACTATGTGAGATCACTATAATAAGTCACACAATAAATAATTGAAACAAATGTAACTGATGTATCTATGTCTACCAATGGTGCAATAGGAATTGATCGCTATAATAAGCATTGGAGTGTGCAAGGTTTACCTTAATTTTCTCCTCTTGAAAATCTGTCATGGATTCTTGGTTCATCTTCCCTCACCTATTGTTTTTTTTTTGGTCCCATGAATATTTACCATATGCTAATTAAATTCTTTTGCTTTTACTTTTTCCCCAATCTATTGACCAAAGCAAAAAAAAAAAAAAAAAAACAGCTCAGTGCACTAAGCTCCCACATTGTAGGGTGTGATAAGAGTGGAAAATAGAAATAGAATTCTCTCAGCAGTTCAATATTTTGAAACGTTTTTCTAACTCCTTGCAAGTTTTTCCTATTTTATTTCCTCCAAAGACATATTAGGAGCTGGAAGCAATTCCCTATCCTCTCCATTCATTCTCCTTCCTCCTAGATTAAAATCCTCTTCTCATTCATGCATTTCCACAAGTTAAAAAGAGTGTCACCTCAATGTGTATGTATTCAACATTATTCTCCTAATATCCTACGGTTAACAATTCAACAAATATATAGTGAACTTCAATTACAAAGAATCGCACACAAACAATGTTACAACACATGTAACAATTGGAAAACAGAGTAGAGATACAAATCTAACCTTTTTATTCCGTGAAATTTTTAATCTCTTGATTGTTCCAAACTGCTTAAAGAAACCTGTATAAGTTCTCCATAGTTAACGAAGTGAAAAGCCAAGAACAACCCACATTCAAGCACCCATTGATAATAAAAGAATAATATGACAAAAATTGACACCTTCCATTTCTTCCTCATAGAACCCATGTGGTATTCTACCAATATACAAAACAGTTGCTTTGTTTTCTGAGGATTCTTCTTTAGGCAGCTTACGTGCCGAACCACCATCCAACGGCTTCAGTTGTAAGGGCACGAATCACAAATGAGGCAAATAAATATGTTCGGAACATCAAAAGTAACCCATAAAATAAAAAAGCAAACTAGAAATTATTAGCATACAAACATACCAAGAAATATGCATCATTCCTATCGTGACTAGGAGCAGCCAATATAGTCGAACTCTTCCTCGCTTTCTTCGTCATCAATTAATATTCCCTAACCCAACTCGGCTTAAAAATTCAAAATATAACTACAAAAGACAAACTATAATGTGTAAATTAAAATGCATAGACAACTGCAGTCATGATAGCATGTTGAAAAGAGACGTATGAAAGAAACGTAGAAGGGATTAAGTTATTGACGGAGGGAGAAAGAGAAGGTAAGGCACCTGTTTGAGAAGGACTTCGGCTAGCCTGTTGAAGCACGTTGGGGAGGAAGATGACGGGAGTCCGAAAGCCCTAATTAGCCCCGTTCAGTCAATCGAAAAGACTATGCGTAAGCCAAGAAAGAAACAACGCAACAGTGAAAAATAACCGCAGTGTTTAATTATTTTTTTTAGGGCAATACTACCTATTATATTTATCTATAATTTTATTTTTTTAATATATTTATTATAATTTAAAATAAAAAATTAAAATAAACCCTACGTATAAATAATCTATTATAAATAACTTATAGATGAGTGACATCTAAGATTTTTTCAATATATGAGAGTTAAGATAAATTAATAAAAAATAATAACTATATTTCCATTATACAACTAATTTATAAAAATTATGCAGAAGTAGTGATAATAAGCTAATGTGATAATGCCATGTTAGTATAGAGAGGGTATAATTAACAACTTTCCAAATTAATTTACTTATTAAAGAAATCTTCAAATCAATTAGGACGATATTACTTATCTATCAATATACATTATCTATATAAAAATAAAAATTAATTACAGTATAATAATTATTATTATTATAAATAATATTTTACCGATTATTTTTTCTCTATCGTCTTGTATTCCTTATTATTTTGGTTTATTATTATAGGTGTTATATCTTTGTATGTGTTGAATATTTTCATAATTAAAACTTACCACTTAGTGGATATTATTTAGATTTATAATCTAGTAATTTTACAT
>JAOVVI020000694.1:0-29054 GCA_028571085.2 Nepenthes alata | reverse complement strand
TATGATCCCTTCAGATGATTTGCATGGAAATGTTGCTGGGAGGAGCATAAACCCTGTTCACGATAAAGGGGAGGCGCTGGCATTCTTTCCTGGCCAACCTGGTAGCAAAGATAAAGGTTCTCAGGGTTCAAACATTGCTGATGGTGCCCAGAAAAAGCAATTCTTGCTTCAGCAAAGCCTTCCTCCTGGAGCTCCGAGTAACATTTTGGTTGGTGTCTATGCCTCTATTTATTTTTCATTTGTTTTTTTTCTATGTTGTTGAGGGAGGGGGTATGCTGTTTGGATTGAGGGGAGCTGCGATGCTTCGACCCCCCATCTCATTGCTTGGATGTGTAGGATTCAATATATTTAAACTTACTATCTAAATAATTTTTTATTTTTTTATTTGTTTTTTATATCCATATTTTAAAAGAAATAAAAAAACAACTTTAAAATACTTTTAATTTAAAATTACCCACTCTTGGATAAGAATATCCATAGGTGTATAATGGTCATCGTGCATTGCAGCGCTCCCATTGCATGTTGCTTGGGGTGCCTCTATTGTGCCTTCATCCATAGATGAAGTTGAGTTTTGGAATTTCTTGAAATTGAGTTTAAATGGCTTCAATAAAATAAAAAGTTAATTTTACCTATTCTAGTTCCTATATAATTCCCTCATGTGTGATAAGAATAATCTTCTTCTTCTTCTTTTTTCTGGTCTTTGCCTTGAGGTACTTGAATTAACTCTTCTTTGTGGGGATTAATTTCAGCATGGTCCTGCCTTTGTATTCTCGTTAGGCCAACAGCAAGCTGCCGCAGCAAGTGCATCTGCTTATCCTGCTTCGATGAAATCTGGAGCTCCGGTTAGTAATGTTGCTTCAACAAGTATGTCTTATTCTTCTCCAACAATGGCATCTTCAACAGTTTCAGCACCAATGGCAGCAACAATGAGCTTCAGTTTCCCAAATATGTCCACCAATGAAGCTCAGTACCTGGCAATAATGGGAAACAGCCCTTACCCATTCCCCATTCCCGCTCCACCTTACAGAGGAAGCCATGCTCATGCAGTGCCTTTCATTGACGGATCGTTCTATTCATCACAACGGCTACACGCCCCACAGCTTCACCAGCAGCAACCGCCGCCTTCTAAAAGTCAACAGAATACTAGCATTTCTACTACCTCCTCATCGTCGCAGAAACATTTACCGAATCAGCAACAAATGGCACCCGGAAGCGGAGCCAACAGAGGGAGCATAAATCCGAGCCTGCAAACCTTTCCAGTACCAAAGAATCGGGCATCGCAGTCAATACAGCACCAAATGGGAAGCCATGATAGCCCATCAACTGCTGATAATAGCAGCATGTATCGACCAAATATGAGCTTTTATAGTCATAATTTGTCATTGCCCATTCACACCGGTGTCATAGGCAATGTGAATGGTAATCATGGTGAAAAGCCGCTGCCACCCTTGAGTTCTGGAAATGAATCTCTCACTCCCCCAGGTTTTTCCGTGTCATTTGCTTCCGTCCATGGTGCTGCTACTCCTGGTCCTGACATTTCAACAGTTGTGCAGAATCATGCTATTCTGCCGATGCTTCCAACGGCTGCCATGAACTGTCACATAGGGGCAGCTCAGGCCACCACCACCCAGCAGAGAAAGACTTATTGGCCCACTGATGATAATGGGAAAGCTGGAGATGGCGATTCTTCTCGTCTGGATGACGAAAAAACTGCCATGGCAGTGAAGATGTCCCCCTCAGTTTCAACTACGACTGGAAACCAAATCGTCAATAGCTCGGGTCAAAGTCCTAATCTTGTTACTGCTACCACTCGTGCATCTCATCCTTCAGCGCCAAATGCATTGGGCAACAGCAATGCGGCTGCTAATTTGCAGCACCAACAGAGCAATGCGGCTGCTAATTTGCAGCACCAACAGATGATTCATCATCTTCAAAAGCAACGGCAATTTGCAGCTGCTAGTAGCAAATTCCCTGCAACCACTAACGGAAGTTCATATGCTGATCATCTTTCTTCTTCATCTACCACTACCATGTCAACTGCTTTACGAGGTTTTCCTCCTCTCGTCCAAAGTAATAGTAGCCAAGCGAAGTTACCTCCATGGAAAAATTCTTCCATGGCAGCTTCATCTCAAACTTCTTACCCATCTGTAGCTACATCTGTATCTGCTTCTATGAAAAGCCTTCCCCAACAAGGTCATACCCATGTATCTTTTGGGGCTAATCCGATATCCTCGACACCATCAAATGGACAACAAGCTCCTAGCAGCCATCAGGCTGCACCAACATCTTTGATATCAAAGAGTGCAAGTGGGAAGAACTCACCACCAGCGCCTAGCCAAAAGCAGTCTTCAGTTCACGGATGGCACGCACCATCAATCCTCGGGAGCCCTCATGTCACTACTACTATTACTACTACGAGCGCAGGTGTGAAACAGTCGCAACAAAAGCTGCAACCGCAACTGCAACATCAACAGATATCTAAGCAATCTATACAGGAAGCGCAGTCGTCTTTCTCTAGTGCCCACAATCAGACTCACGCACCACATAATTTGAGTACTACACCAGCATCAGCGGCAAGTAGTGGTTATTATCTCCAAAGACATCGACCTGATCAGCAGCCAACACAAAAATCCACAGGATCAGCTTCGACTTCTGCTAGCGTTGTTTGGACCAGCACCTCCGACCCTGCAAAGAAGGCTGCCGCGGCAGCAGCCGCAGCAGCAGTGGCCCATATTTCCCGGCAGTCTCCAACGAATGCGCATCAGCTTGCCCCTCCAGGGTTCCCTTGTGTGGCTTCAGAGGACAAACAACCCGGTGGTGAGTAAACATCTATTTCTTATATTGCCGCTTTGCAACTTCTCCGTTCATGAACCATAGCAGAAATTGTAGAATAAAACTGTATAGTATGAATGAATGGGGCTTTTATATTTACGAAGGAAGCGGCGTCGCCTTGCCCAAGAAATGACAAATTGAATGTGTCCTGGCAGCAGCCTAAGAAGAAATGAAGATTAAAGCTTTTCGCAGTGCTTGTCTATGGATCCTCCTCCATGGAAACTCGAGCTAGAATGGATCGAGGGGTGAAGAACATGGATCGAGGATTTGTGTGTGAGAGAGAGAGAGAGACGTTCACTTTTCTCAAATTTGTGGTTACTTCTGATTTTTTATTTAATTTTATTTTTGATGGAAGAGCAACTATATATATATATATATATATAAATGTGCAGATTAAGTAAATGATCCCAATTTTTAAAATTAAATCTCTTCTCTCTTGCTTCTTAAATTAAATCTGTTGGCTGTCTGTGGTGAACAGTTTTAGAAATTGTGAGGGAGAGATGAAAATAAAAGGAAGTTTTGATTGGATATTTTTATAAGTATCATTATTTATTTTATTTTATTTATAATTTAAATCAATATATAGCACTTATTAAAATTTCTAAAAAATAAAATTTTAAATAAATTTTATATATAAAAATAAAATCAATAGATTGAAATATTTAATGCGAAATTGTTTTGATATTTTAAGGAGCTGTGTGGGGCCTATTTTTTCTTATCCGTATCTAACACTTGCCCGTGTCCCGTTCAATTCAACCAAACTTTATTTCGTTTTCCGTGACTATTATGTCATATTCATTGCCAATTTTAGATATATTTTATTTATATTTAAATAAATATATATATATAATATAATATTTTATTAATTAATTGTTTAAATAAACTTATATATATTATTATTTAAAAATGTAAAATTATATTTATTTTAAAGTATAAATGCATCATTTTTTGGATTAAATTTTTTTTTAAGAGTATCGATTAAAATTAATATCAATTGGGGGTGGCCAAGGATTAATATCTTGTACCGGTCGGATATTTATCTCAATGTCGAGGTTGCCCTTGATGGTGGACCCCATCTTAGACCACTGGGCCCCAGCCGAAGATTATAGCGGGACATGTTCGGCTCGGGAGGCAGGGCTTGTTTTTAGCCACAACTGAAAAACTATCCTCTACAGGAGATCCACGTGTACTTTTTTTAAAAATTTATTTTCTATTTTTTCTTTTATTCTTAAATTATTATTTATATTTTTATTCTTAAATTATTTATTTATTTATAGTTTCCATTCGTGCTATAAATAAAATAAAAATATTATTAGAAATAAATAAATAAATCATTATCCATAAAATAAATAAATAAATAAGTAAAATTAGAAAAATTAAAAAGATATTCATGCTATAAATTATTATTATTGTAAAATATTTTAACTAGGTTATTATATTTTAGTTTTGGTAAATTAATTAGGTGATACTGTATGACTAATATTTAATAATTATTAATTTTATTTAATATAATAAAACTAGAACTAAATTTATTGAAATAAAATTAAAAATAAAAAGTTTCATGTGTGTCATATTTGTTAATATTAATTTTACTTATATGGTTGAATGACCATTTATTTGAAGATTCTTAAATAGAACATTTTTTCTAAAAATAATTGCTAAACTTTTTCCACCAGTTTATATTTTTTAATTAATTCTGTTCTTAAATTTTAGTTTTTCTTGTTCTATATTATTTTTATTTTAATATTAATTTAAAAATTGAAGAAAAATAGATACTATTTAAATTAGGAAAAAAGTATGAATCACATACAATAAACAGTCAAAATATTACAAAGATTTTTTGCCTCACAATTTTTTATTGTAAAAGTTTTCTTTTAAAAAATAAAATATTTACTTAGTCGGAGCTTATATTTATATAAGATTACAAATTCATACTATTTTATCATATTTTATTTAAAAAATTATTTTCTATAATAGCTTTGATCTTTAATAAAAAAAATGGTATTCTCGTAATTAAGATATTATCCATATTTTTTATCGTATAAATGATAAAATTATTTATCGTTAGTTAGATTAGTTAGGTTAATGGAGACATTACCTAGTCAAAAACTAGAACCGTATTTTTTTATAATTTTGATGTGTCCCTGAATTCGGGTTCTCATACCAATTATGCAGTATTCGGATTCCTTGAGTGGGGTGGATCACGAACGGTTTTGATCTTCGTGCCTCTCAACTTGGGCCCTACGCACCAAAAATTATAAATAAGAGATTAGAAGATGATGGGATGTTCTCATACTATAAACGTTCCGACGCTCAAGTCAGAAATTATTTTAGGGAACAAAAAGATGTACGCGTGGAAGTAAACATGATGAAAAATACAGGGATGTTGGAATGCAATGAATACGTGGGATGCTCGGAGGAGGCTTGCGCTCCCCTTCTTGCATTACTAGGAGTGGCTCACTAATGTCGCCGTATTGTGGCAGCGGTTCGAGAGAAGAGAGTTAGTACTTTCTCATCGTTTCTCTTAACGCTGGGTGCTAGGATCAGGTTTTTGATCTTAAGTCACCGCTTAGACCTTTTTTGAAAGTGGGATTCCAGGATTTTTCTTCTCTATTGATGAAGAAGGTATTTATAGGCTCAATGAGAGAGGCTTTTCGGCATCGGGATCTCCGATAAGTGGCTTGTCGGGATTTGCTGGTTGCTGAGCACTAGCGATGGTCAACGGTAGTTAGCGGTGTCAGTTGTTGCCATGTGGTGGCATGCGGACCATCATCCGGTGTGGTCGGCATTGGCTTATTTGACTTCGTGTGGGATTGGTTGAGCAGCTGTTGGGGCGGCGTATGCTGCAACTTGGCAGCATTGACTTGATCTCCCATTGGCTGGCATTCTTTGAGCCGCTGGTAGTCTGCGGTCGCCTTTGTAAGGGCGCAGGTGAAACCGATTCGATGCTTGTCAGGGACACCTAGAGAGCCTCGCTCCCAAATCTTTTAGGGTGCCGCCGTTGAGCTGGGCCCATCTGCTGGTTAGGTTCATCTTCTCTCAGTTGGGCACTATTGGTCCCGAGTCAGATTCATGTTAGACCCATCATATCATGCCTGGGACCGGCCCATGGACGGGGCATGGCATGTCAGAAGGTGGTTCCCACCTTGGGCTGTCATGTGCCTGCTTGAGATACTCCAATCTACGATTCTCAGGGGTATTGCTCCTTCCTCATGCGAATATGCAGCCTTTTAGAGGTGCTGCAGTGACTTGGTGCCTTGTTGGGAAAGATTCGCCCTGGGAGTTGGCTTTGCATTGATGGCTTTCCTGTTTTCTGATTGACGATCGTCAGGTGATGCGTCCCTTTGAGAGCTTGTTGGGTCTTCTGTGCGGCTATAAATAGGGGGTTCCCACGCTTAGGTGATCCAAACTTGTTCCTTCGTTGGTGAATAAATGCAGGGTCCTTAGCTCGTCTTACATCTTGTGGAGTTCTGCAAGGAAATCAGATGAATCTATGGGAGACTTGCAGCCGCTTTTGAAGCCTGTCATTGTGCTCCTCTTGCGGAGATTTCCTTGTCTTTATGAGGGTGGCTCTGCCACTTTGCAATTATTTTGTGCCTCCTCTACATTTAGTCAGAGTTCCTAGCTACAAGGGGAGCATCATGAGGCCAACATTCTGGTTCGGGGGTCTCCGTTCCCCCAAAAGCATGCCTCCACTGGCACTTCCTACGGCTGGTCGTCCTCCAAGCTTGACTGAAGGAGGCATATTCCAGAGTTCCATTGGGCCGTCAAACTGGCGCATTGCGGCTCTGTGGTTGACACCTAATCGATGCCTTTCCTTCGCTGTGGCGGAGCCTATCTCGCTGGCAGCGAGGGATTGGCATCCACTCCCTCATGCCGAGAGGAGGAATCGGTGCTGGGGTAGATGCCACCAGAATGAGGTGACTCCTCATGATGTGCAACTATGCTCAGGACCGAACCTTCTCGATGGGCGCCGTTCTTCTCTTGCCCCTTGTATCCTGCTTTATTTCTTCTTCATTTTGTACTTGCGTTAGTGCAAACCTTGTATCTTATAAAAAATACTTCAATTAATAGAAGCGTTGATATTTGCCTTTGTCTCTTGTGTTAATGAATTTTATTTTTACTGTTCGTATAGTATGACTCAAGAGTCGTTGGGCCCTCTTGCCACCATACATGCTTGATCATTTGTATACCTCGAATGTCGAGCAACTTTTGGTTGTCTTCATTGGTGTCCATCCCTCAAGCCTGTATTTGGACCGTGTCGTTTCGTGCGGAGCCGAAATTCAAAATTCGACCGCTGGTGGGTCGAAGCTTGGAATTTGACCGTTTGTGGGCCACTCTACACGGGGCCAATGTTTTTTTCATAGGTGAACGAATGTCCTCTTGACTTAGAGGTAGTCTAGGCCGTTTTTATTTTTTGAAATGGCAAGCAAGCACACATCCGTATGAACAGTCAGATAAGAAGATAAAAATAACAATTTTATTAATGAAAACGTGATTTTCTTGTATGCATTCCAATCCATGTATGCACACCTTACCTGGGCGTGTATGTGGTTTACTGGTAGTACTTCTTGATGTGAGTGGCGTTCTAGGTCCGAGAGACCAGTTTACCATCCTGGGTGTACAACTTATACGCCCAATTCCAGAGGATTGCTGAGACAAGGAACAGACCCTCCTAATTTTGGGAGAGCTTATTCCTGTTGGCGATTTTGTCTGTTGCCTCTACACTCTAAAGGACCAAATCCGCGAGCTTGAGTGGGCGAACTTTCACCCGCTTATTATAGTACCATACGATGCATTGTTGGTAGACCATCGTCCTCAGGCGTACCGCGTCGCGGGCTTTTGGGAACAGGTCCAGGTGTTCTCTAAGCCACTGCGAGTTGCTAACAGGATCAAAGCATTCGATCCGAAGGCTGGTGAGCCCCACTTTGACGGGGATGACCGTCTCAATCCCGTAGTAGAGGCTAAAGGGTGTCTCTCATGTCGATTCACACAGAGTCATTCGGTACAACCAAAGTACAGAAGGTAGCTCATCGGCCCAGGAGTCCCATGCGTCCTCGAGTTTAGTCGTCAATCCATGCAACAGTGTTTGATTGATCACCTCGACCTGGCTGTTAGCCTGCGGGTACGCTACGGACGTGTGAATCAGTTTGATGCGCAAGCTCATGCAATATTTGGTGAAACATTTGCCGGTAAATTTGATTCCATTGTCAGTCACTATGACTACAGGAATCCCAAATTGACAAATAATATTCTGACGGATAAACCCCGTCGCATTTTGCTCGGTTATGCGCGCCAGGGAAGTTGCCTCGACCCAGTTGGTGAAGTAATCGATACCGACGATGAGAAACTTTCTTTGTCCGGAGGCTAAGGGCATGGGCCTGAGGATATCAAAACCCCCATTAATGAGAACGGCCACGGGGCTTGCCGGCTCTATAGCTCCGTGTGTGGCTGGTGGCTCAAGGACCCGTGAACTTGGCAGCTCTCACACTTTTTGATGAAGTCCATTGCGTCTCACTTCATTATGGGTTAGAATAAACCGTGCCGCATGATTTTGAATACGAGAATTTTCCCCCAACGTGTGAGCCGCATACGCCGAGGTGAACTTTGCCCAATGCGTATTCGGCTTCCTCAGGTGTGAGACATTTCAAGTAGGGGGTCGAGTATTCTCACCGGTACAGTATCCTGTTGATGATCGTGTACCACCCAACTGTCTTCTTTATTTGCTTGGCCTCCTCTAGGTCTTCTGACAATGCTCCGTTCGTCAGGTACTTTTAGTACGAGGTCATCTAGTTGTTGTCCTTCGCTATCCCTAGCACCTCGCATTTTGGGTCGTCGATGCTAGGCACGGCCAGAACTTTCCGCATGCTCCTGGTGTACTGCTGTTGAGATCCCATCGCTGCATCCTTGGCCAGCTAGTCAGCCTTACAGTTCTCTGGTCGTAGGATGTGCTCAATCTCAAACTTTTCAAACGCCTAGGCTTAGGCATTTGCTTTCGCTAGGCACTTAGTGAGCTGTGGATTTGATGCCTCGAAAACTCCCTAAATTTTGTTGACCACTAACTCTGAGTCGCTACGTATGACCAACGCTTTTGCTAAGCCTTCCCTGGCCAGCTTGAGCCTTGCGAGGAGAGCATCGTATTCTGCCACGTTGTTAGTGGCCGAGAATCATAGAGTACTTGATCTTTAAGCCGTCTGAGGTTCTGAGCACCACTTCGGTCCCATTGCCTACCCGGGTGGCCAACCTGTCGGTGTTGAGAGTCCACACAAGGGCGCTCGTGGTGCTTGCATCTTCAACTTGGTTTGGGGTGTCTAGAATAGGGTCACCATCTCGACTATGAAGTTCGTGAGGTATTGACCCTTCAGGGCTAGCCGAGGTCAGAACTCCACATCAAACTTGCCTAACTCTATGGCCCACTTAACCAATCGTCCGAACGTTTTGGGTTTTTAAAAGATTGCCTTCAGAGGCTGGCCAGTCAGCATGATGATTCGGTGTGCTTGGAAGTATAGCCTCAACTTTCGGGCAGAGTAGATGAGGGCCAAGGCGATTCTCTCAGTGTGACGGTAGTGAGATTCTGTATCTGTCAGTACTTTGCTCACATAGTACACTGGTCGCTACACATTTCCCTGCCGCAGAATAAGGATCAAACTGAGAGTCATGTTTGACACTGCCAGGTAGAAATATAGGTCCTCGCCTTCCGAGGGGGAGGTTAGGAGTGGAGGATTGGTGAGATACTCTTTTAGCTCTTGAAACGCAACCTCGCACTCATCCATCCACCAGAATTTGGTTTCTTCGTTCCTCTGAGAGCCTTGAAGAATGACGGATACTTCTTCGTGGACTTGGCCAGGAACCACGAATGATCGGCGAGTCTCCCTGTGAGTTTCTGGACTTCCTTCACAGTCCGCAGATGATTCGTGTCAAGGATGGCTCTGATTTTTTTTGGGTTCGTTTCGATGCTGCACTGGGGCCCTATGAAACCAAGGAATTTTTCGAAGGTCACTTCAAACACGCACTTGGTCAGGTTGAGCTTCATCTTGCGGGCTCGAAGCACCTCGAAGGTTTCCATCATATCACGGATATGGTCGTTGGCGACTTTACTTTTGACGAGCATGTCGTCCACATACATCTCCACGTTTCTCCCGATCTGGGCTTCGAACATCTTGTTTACCAGCTGCTGGTAGGTCACGTCAGTATTCTTTAGATCGAATGGTATGACTTTGTAGCAGTAGGTCCCCTGGTCGGTCATGAATGAGGTATGCTATTTGTCATCGAGACACATCCTTATTCAATGTTAACCCGAGTAGGCATCCATGAATCTTAGGAATTCGTACCTGGATGTGGAGTTCACCAGCTAATCGATTCGAGGAAGGGAAAGTTATCTTTCGGGTAGGCTTTGTTCACGTCAGTGAAGTCGACGCACATCCACCACTTTCCTCTACTCTTCTTCACGAGGACGATATTTGACAGCCAATCCGGGTACTGGACTTTCCTTATGAATTCTGCATCATGCAACTTCTTCACCTCTTCCCTTATAGCTATCAATTTCTCAATTGAGTGGTTCCTGCGCTTCTACTTGACGGGTTTATGATCCGGATTGAGGTCTAACTTGTGCACCATTACTCTGGTAGGTATCCCGGACATGTCGGCAGAAATCCATGCGAAGACATCAGAATTTTGCTTGAAAAAGTCCACACGTTGGTTGCAAACCGACGTGGAGAGGGAACCACCAATGTGCATGCACTTCTCAGGTTCATTGGGGTCTAAAGGGACCAACTCTGTCGTCTCGCTTGACTGGACCTATTGCAACGTTGCCTCATCATGGAAGTCTAAGTCCTCAGCTGGTCGGCTAGGCGCGACGGGGGCGACTTGGGATAAGTAGCACATTTGTCCCATCATCTGGTCACCCAATGCCTCTCCAATTTCATATGGAGTTGAGAACTTCACCTTCAAGTGAGGGATTGATGTCACGGCCCTGAAGGTGGCTAGGAATGGTCGGCCTAAAATGACGTTGTAGACCGATGGCAGGTCGACAATGAGAAACGTAAGCGCGCACACAGCTGTTCGCAGGTGAGTTCCCATTGTGACCTCCAATTGAATCTCCCATTGCACGGACACTGGTTCATTGACCAGGCCATATAGAAGGCCCTCGGCTACTCTCATTCGGTTCTTTTTTAGTCCAAGTTTAAAAAATAAATTGAGGTAACGCAAATTTTGAGAGTTTTCATTATCAATAAAAATCCATTTCAGCTGGTAGTTAAACATTCCATTTGAAACGAGGGTTGATACAACAAGAGCTCATATTGTCCTCATTAAAACTAATGGTATCAGTCCTAACCCCTACTCTTGCTCTGTTGTTGCTAGACATGGCTTCAAACTGGTCCTGGCCGCTGCTTCTCGCCGGCCTGCTCGAGATCATGCTGATGACGTCGACAGCGACAGAATTCCTTGGCCGTTCTTTGGCTTCGTTGATGACGGCCTCGGGGGCTTGCCCTGAGCTTTTTAGGAACTAAGTGAAGTGCCCCCGGCAGACCAAATCTTCAATCTCCTTCTTCAGGGTTCGACAGTTCTCAATGGTATGCCCCAGAGACCGGTGAAAATGGCAATACTTCATTTGGTCTTCGACCTCTGGGTTCTTTTGCACTTTGGGCCACTTCAAAAACTTTTCGTCTCGAATCTGCATCAAAATATTCGAGCGAGTGTTGTTCAGGGGAGCCAGGGTCAAGGGCCTATACTCCCTTCGGGTACTCGTCTCGGACCCTAGCTGCTTGCGAGGTTTTGGAGATCGCTTGGTATCTCCATTTCTCTTCTTTCCAACAATCGGCCCTTTCGGTTGTCGGTCTGCACGTTCGGGACCCTTTGCTTCGTTGGCCTCCACAGCCATTATGTAGGCTTGAGCGATGGCCTCAACTTCTCGGAAGGATTGGGGGCACTGGTGGCCAAATACTTGAAGAACTCCTTAGCCGCCAATGTGGCGATGTAGACGCTCAACTTCATCTCGTCGGAAAGCTGTGGGATGTAACGAGCCTCTACAATGAAGTGGTTGAGGAACCGCTTCAGGCTCTCCTCCGGCTTTTGGCTAAGGCAAACAAGATGCCAGGGCTGATTCTCTTCCCTCCAGTTGAAGGCAAACTGGCATAGGAAGCAGTCGGTGAGCTCATCGAATGAGCGGATAGAGTTAGGTTAGAGGCCATGAAACCAAAGTGTGGCGTCCCCCTTGAGCGTTAAAGGGAAGTACTGGCACATGACGGCCTCGCTTACTCCATGGAAGGACAACAGTGTCGGGAAGTAGTCCAGGTGGCTTATTGGATTTGTTCTTCCATCGCACGCGTCTAGCGTAGGAATCTTGAACTTGAGAGGGAGTGGTTGCGTTCGGATGTCCATGGCGAATGGAGACCTTCTCAGGTCGAGTGCCTGTCGTCTGGGCTCTCCCTTGAACACCTGTTGCAATATCTTTTTCACTTTCTCATCTATCCGAGGGGTGGACCCGCTTCTCTTCGCGTTAATGAAGTCTTTGAGCTTGAAATTTTCTTGGGGGTCACGCAGGTCGTGGCAACTGCTCATGCGAGGCGGCTGCAGGCTACATGAGCCCCCTCCTCTTGTTGTAGGCCTCTTGTTGTTGTGGAAGTTATGGGGGTTTCGTCGCTCTTGGCTTTCTTCCTGCACATCCCAACTCAGGAGGCTTTGAGCTGTCGTCTAAGCCCTATTACCTAAGACCGCCTGGGGCTCAGCGTCGTCAGGTCTGGCTGTGTTCGTCGCTGGGGTCCTCGCCCCGTGTTTCCTCTGCTTGGAGGTCAATGCCTGGGGTCCCAAGGAAGAGACTTCCATCCACTATGATCCAACTCTAGTGCCTGAAGTATCTGCTTCATATTGCCCACGTCAACGACTAACTTGTGCACATCGGGCTTAGGCTACTCACTGGTACGGCTACCCACAGAGGGGTTGTTGCCGCGGGCGACAGTGTCCCTCGTTGGTGCACTAGTCTACGCTTTGATGGTGACCATCTTTTGGGTGGGAGAGTGAATGTTAAGACCAGTGGTCAGATGTTTTCATCGTTCCCAATGACGGCGTCAATGATGTGTCCTTGAGTTTGGGTTCTTGTGTGAATTAAGGAGCCTTTGGATTCCTTAATTGAGATGAATCGCAAACGGGTCTAGTCTCTGTGTCTCTCAACTTGTACTCTGCGCATCACAAACTATAAATAAGAGGTCAGATGACGAAAGAATATCCTTCCACCATAAATACTTCGATACTCAAGTCAAAAATTTTCCGCATGAAATGGAATAGTATACGTGTGAAAGTAAACGTGATGAAAAATGTAGGGATACTGGAGTGTGCAAGATGCTCAGAGGAAGCTTGCACTCCCCTTCTTGCACTACTAGGAGTGACTCACTAATGTCGCCGTATTGTGGTAGGAGTTCGAGGGAAGAGAGATGGTTCTTTATCCTTGTTTCTCTTAACGCCAGGTGCTAGAATCAGATTTTTTTATCTTAAGTCACCGCTTAGTCCTTTTTTGGAAGTGGGATTCCGGAATTTTTTTTCTTTACTGATGGAGAAGGTATTTGTAGGTTTCATGAGATAGGCTTTTGTGCGCTGGGATCTTCAACAAGTGGCTTATCGAGATTCGCTGGCCGCTGAGTGTTTGCAGTGGCCAACAGTGTTAGTTGTCGCCTTGTGGTGGTATGCGGACTGTCGTCTAGCGTGGCCGGCACAGGCTTGTTTGACTTTGTGTGGGATTGGTTGAGCGGCTATTGGGGCGGCGTGTGCTGCAGCTTGATTGTGTTAACTTTATCTCTCATTGACTGACATTTCCTGAGACAGCGCCTCTTGTACCGGTAGTCTGCGGTCTCTTTTGTAGAAGCGCGGGCGAAACTGATTGGATGCGTGTCAGTGGCACCTAGAGAGCCTCGCTCCCAAAACTTTTAGGGTGCTACCGCTGGGCTGGGCCCATTTGCTGCTAAGGTCCGTTTTCTCTCGGTTGGGCTCCATTGGTCTTGGTCCAGATTCATATTTGACCCATCAAATTCAAATCTAGTTTATCTGAATCGATTTATAGATATTTTTTATTTTAAAATATATTAATTAAAAATTTATATATATATCAGAAAAACCTAAAAATATAAAATATTTTTAAAATTATAATTTTTATAAAATTATTAATTAGATAAAAATATAATTTATTAAAATAATATTTCTTAATCTTGACATTTATTTAAATTAAAGATACATTTGAAAAAAAAAATAATTGGTCCGAGTTAGGTCAAATCAATTATTTTTATCTATGGTTAGACTTAATCTAAAAAAATAATTGGTCATAATTTTTTTATATTATTGACCAAATCCTTAACATTTTAGAATGATTAAATCAAACCGAATGAATAATCTAATTTTAATCACATCTACATTATACAAAAAGTTAATATTTACCTAAAACATGGCTCGAATAAATTTTATTTATAAATTAATTTATTTACGATCGATAACTCATATTAACAATAAAAATTTAAAATTCGGGCAAGGTCATTTCCTCAAGTAAGCGTTTGACTCAAAATTTTAATATACTAATCAAATTCTATAAAATTTTAGATCGAATTTAAATGATATATCTATATATCATTATTCTATTTTTTAATTTTTTTTCTACATTCGTCAGTAATGTAGTCAAATTTTAATCTGATCTATTATTCCTACCATACAAACACTCGAAGTAAGAGAAAAATAAAATTACTATATTTTCTCTAAAGTTGGATCTTATCACAATAATGTTATTCTACCTAGACTTAGATATTATATTTATTTGCTTTAAGTAACAAAATTATTGTTTTATGCCAATATGCATAATTTTATATACATTATTCAAATTCAAGCTCTATTGATATATAATACAAAACTTGGGAAAATATATATTGTGGTAAATCTAACATGTATATAAATGAAAATAATTCATGGTATGAAATAAGGTTAAATGTGTGGGGGCCTCTCATGTTACATAAATTGGATTGGCTAGAGAATATATCTTTCTATGTAAATTTAGTGTGATAATTAGTATTTAAAATCATACATCACTTGAAAAAAAGAGGTAATTTATTTTATTATAAAGTTTAGATATCTCCATAATAATATATCTTTTTTTTATAAAACAATCTTAAAAATCAATTCCATATAACTTTATTCTTAATAATATGGTCGAATCGGTCAAAAACCTTATTTATACAAAAGATTAGCTTAATATATATGATTTTTTGTATTAACAATCTACATACAGAGATTTTTTTCTATATTAACAAAATTTACCTATTTTGATTGAAATTTAATAAAACCTAAAATTTATAAAGTCGATCTAAGTTTACTAACGGTTACAAATTTAAATATTTTACTAATAAAATTACTAATTTAATTAACCAAAACTATTCTAATATTATTATTATTTTTTCATTTAACAAAAAATAAACTTTGACATTCGCATTGGCATATTACCCAAATTATGAGATTTCATTTGGCTCAGAATTTCGGGTTAGGTTTTGTTGCGTTCTTGGTCCACGATTGCTGTACGGATTAAGGGGCCTCCGGGTTCCCAATCACGTGGCAGCGTCAGAATAAAAGTCCGATTTTTGTATCTCTTAACCTAGATATACACAACACAATCAACAAACGAGAGATCAGAGGTCCGGCAAAATTTCTCCACAACAGCCACTCCGATGCTCAAGTCAGCAAGTTTTTACAATAAACGAAAATGACGCACGAGCGCTGGACGGTGTGTAGATTTGTGCTGATGATGCTTGAATGATGCTTATATTTTAGAGTGAAAAATGCGACGAGTAGGTAACGAAAGGCCTGACTTCCTAGATGCACCGCAATAAGTGGCTAATTTTCCGTTGCCTGAACAGGCGTGGGAATCCAAATGTTGAGAGAGGAGGGCTTGTATGTGGCCTCAGGGTTCGAATCTTTACTTAGTTCGATTGTTTCTCTGAAAAGATTGGAGAAGAGAAAAGCCCCTTGCTCTTTGGGGGAAATGAGCTCTTATAGGCTTTTTTTCCGTACACTCTGGGCGCGAGAATGCCCGTCGCTAGGATTCTTCGACCGCTTGTTGTTGTCGTTGCCCTCCGATCATGTCAGCTGTCATTTTACGGTGGTAGGCAAGCTCCTGGGTGCTGCCGGCCACGCTTGGTCTCCCTTCGAACTGAGATTGGCTGGCTACCTATGGGCAACCGTCTGAGTCGCTGTCACAATGTTGACCACTCATTTATTGGATGACTTTTTTTCTCTCCTGGCAGCTCATTAATGCACTACAGGGTGCTCGACGGCTTTCGCCAACTAAACGCCACGTAGACTTCTTACGCAGTTGGGCTAAACTTCTAACGTTCGTGGGTCTTGGCACGTGACACAACATGTTTAGGTATAGCCCTTAGGGGCGAGAGACCATTGGATCAAAAATTTAATAAAACTTATTTTATATTATTTAAAAATTAAAATATAATAATTATTATAATATATTTAAATACTTTTTATTATAATACTTTAATATTTTTAAAAATATCATCCCATAATTAGAACACAAACAAAGATTCATCCGTTAAGCTCAAATAACATAACTACACAAAACAGGAAAAAAAAAAGGAAAAAAAGAAATAAAAAAGGGACACGAGAAAGACACGTTCAAATATGCTTGTGTTTCTTCATCTCTGTCTTCTTCTACAGGCGCCTTACAGATTAAGCCTGCAGTTACTACCGTGGCCATAGATGAACCTTGCTGCTTGTTCTGTGTACACATGACTCTCATTTTCCAACCTGTAAAATCCACAGAGAAGCAGCGTTGGCTAATGCAAAAGGAGTAAAAGAATAAAAAAATTCAAAGCGAAGACTATAAATTACTGCAGTTCGTACGTTTTGCGAACCGCCTTGCTCAAGGTGGATGCGGATATGAAGGTTTCGCCGTCTAGGTATCTGTTTTCGCCATTGATCCTCTGCTTAATTCTGAGGTCGAACTCTTCAAGGCTCAATGAGAGGAGCGAATCTGATGCCTGCAAGTTCAAATTGATCTTAATCCCTCTATAGTGTTGCCAAAAACAAAAAACCTCAAGCCCCATATGGTTTTTATAATGGGAAGGCTATTACCTTTACCTGACGGCCAGATTATAAATTAGATAAATAAATAGTAGGAATCTTATGACATTTAAGATTACTTGATATAATATTCAATATTTATCTATCAGACTTCTAATCCTAATCACTAATACGATATGAGAACATCATCACGGGAAGAGTAGCAACAGCACTCGCCGATTACAACCTGCTTTTGGGTCTGATAGTATTGACCGGGCTTAGGAAATTCGGAATTTATGGTTTGGGTATGTTATGTCCCAGCCAAAAATGTGACCTACATATCACATATTATGTACATGGGCATGATAGTATATGTAAACCTAGACTTTATGTATTGTTTTGTTTTATATGGTATAGATTATAGTTTTGGACTGGTACGTTTGCTTGATACTTGAAGAGTTGTGGAAATTTCAATAGCATTATAATATTTTTCGTTGAGTTTGAGTTTAGGTATAACCCCACGTATCGATTTTTTTCCACGGTAGACATGAAGCCACGGTTCAGAAATTGTGGCCAAGAAGTAATATTGTTAGTCCAAAAAATACAACGAATCAAAGCATATCCAAGATCACATATGAATACCAAGTTTCTTCAGGAAAAAATGAACTCATGATTGAAGTGTGATTCGAAATAAAAAACATATACATTTCAGAATCCAAATATCAAAATTTAAGGAATATCTTCCATTTCTTTCTCCTCTTTTTCTTTCATCATCCTTTGCAACTTCTACAGCATAATGTTTAGAGGCTCGGCTCTCTCTCTATTATTTCAAAGGAGTGGCTGTTATAATGGAGGTAACCTCTCACCACTCCCCTGACGGAGGTAATCACATTCGACCAACAAACAGGTCAGGTCAACCCATTACAGGCACCCATCTGGTTGACTTAATCCAGTGAGTATGATTCTTTGTTATTTTCTCAACCATCTAACAAAGGAATTTGCAATTGAAGACTATGCTAGTTATGGAGGAGAAGCTTTAGAAAGAGAGTGAATTATCATACCATGATCCACCCCCAAGTATCAGCATATGAAGGAATATGAGCCGAGTATGGGACAACATCTGCATATATGAATTAAGTATGATTATGGTAAGATTAAGAAAGATGACTAAGATTTAAAAAGAGTCATTGTATTTGGTATTCTCAGTATAAATTAAGTAAATCTACATAAAAATTGAGTGATAGAAAAATTGAAAATCATAATTGTGAAAAAAATATGGAATACTATAGAGATCTCTAATTATATTTTGTCCAAGTATGATTTTACATTTTTCATCTAAAATTCAGAAAAGAATTGTGAAAATCCGTAGACATTTCTAATAAATTTTGTGGGTCTCAGTGTTACATTATGCAAATCAAATAAAAAACGTTTCATAGGTTTTTCTTAATACTCTATTCATACATAATTTTTACATCATAATTTTTCACAATTTTTGTCATTGAATTTTAACCAGAACACAACAATTAATTAGTTACTTACACTTGAAGACCTGCTTCAGAGTGTTGTAAATGCATGAGAAAACTTCTGTGTGGCTGAAAATTCCAGCTGGCCCTGCCTAAAAATGATCATAAAACATTAATAATATATAATTCCTATTCATCCTCCTCACTTCTTTGACAATACAACCAATACGTATCAATATTAAGAAACCCAATACAATATTCCTTAATATCAAGAAAATATTTCTATATGACCGATATATATTAGCCAGATTTTCATTTTTTTTCTCCTTTTTTTAAGAATCTTAATCCATCCGTTTTAAATATGCTTAAATTATTTAAAAAGCCTAAAACAACATGTTTTGTGGAGGTACAAAACATAAATAGACCAAAACTTTAGAATATTTCTCAATGACTTAAAAACATATTACACAGATAATAATACGGTTATGATTGATACCAATATTTTTTATCCACGCCCCTTGCTATTATTGCTCTTTATTGGATACCTGTGTGACAAAGATGCCATGATGACCAAGTCTGGGTTGGACAGTCTCCTCGTAGAAGGCTTTGGTGTAGAGTCGATAACACGGGCCGCCTTCTATGGGGTCTGCCAAGTCACCTACAATCACGTCATACTTCTCGAGTCCAGTCTGCAGCTCAACTCTATTGGGTGCCACAACAACTACCGTAGTCAGAAAAGAAATCCAACATACAATAAAGATAGCTACTACTTTTACTAGAAGTTGATTACAATTCTATAAAATTTACAAAGTGGTGCTCAAATTTTTCTCAATCCATATGACAAATGTCATGTCTTCCTTTCGATGAAATTATAATAAAGTTGTAATATGAGTAGTATTGCTCTTAAATAAATAGCTAAATTTAGGAATTGACATTGAATATGAGAGTAAACCTGGCATCTTTGATGATAAGTTCAAGCCTGGGATCGGAAAAAGCTTCTCTGTTTACAACTAAGTAGGACTTGCAAAAATCAACCACCTCCTGTTCGGGAAAAAAAAAATTTCATATATGCTCTTGAAATACAGCATGCTTATGCAATTATTCAAATGATACAAGGCCATGGAAAAGAAGTCTACTTAATAAAGTTTCTAATTAGGAAAGTTCAAGTTCACGAGTTTGGGTCTTGGTACAATGATAGAATTGTTACTGTGTAACCTAGTGGTCACAGATTCCAATTCTTTAAACAGCCTCTTACACAATATGAGGTAAAATCATATATAATAAACTGAAAAGTAGTATGACCTTTTGTTGTGTACTACATATAACGGGAGCTTCATTAACTGTGAAGCTATTCTTTTAAAAAGTCAACTTCACAAGTTTAAGTTATGGTGCAATGGTGAGGTTACCATTATTTGATCTTATTTAAAACTAAATAAAATCGCATATAATAGGTCCAAAAGTAGTCTGGCCCTTCATTGGGCCCCGTTTGTAGCCGGAGCTTGATTTACTATTCAGTTATTTTTTTTGAAAGGTCAATTTTATTCTTAGCATCATAAAATCCCAAATTCTTATGGCACAACGTAGTCATTAGTTCGAATGGTGAAAAATGTCTCTTGAGTAATGCAAGGTAAGATTGCATACAATAGATATATAAATAGTTTGACTTTTTATACAGTAGAAGCTTCATATACTTGACTATTATTTTTTTGGAAGGTCAATTTCACTCTTAGCATCAGGAATTTCAGATTCCTAACTCGGAAAAAGTATTTAACTTGCCTTTGTGCACCATAAAATGGCTTAGCAGCATGTACTTGAATCACACAAAGCTGTCTTGACAATTCTTGTCTTACAGTACTTCAAATATGTGAACCATTGCTTTGACCATTAATTTAACTAATAATATTACTTATACTAAAAGTTTACTATAATTTCAGCAGAAAAAATAATGTGAAACATATTGAGTGGGCACACTCAATAGAACAACAATAAAGAACAAGGAACAACTCAACTGGTGTCACATTATTATTATTTTTTAAAAATTGAAGTAAACTTGTAATAAGATAATTCAAATTAACAAACTTCACCAAATTCAAATATATGTAAGTAATTTGACATATCCAAGACAAAGTGCCATTCATGCACACTATGAACAAACAAGAGAATGTAAAATATAGAAATGAGAATCAGAAGGAGCAGCTTGATCCTAACCTTATCAATGTCACACATCACAACCTTCTCAACAGTCTTATGCCTTAAAATCTCTCTTGCAGTTGAACCTTCACCGCCACCCATAATGAAAACACTCTTTGGACTGTCATTCGATAGAAGCAATCACATATAATCAACAATCTGAATGCAACTAAACACGAAACCTGCATCATTTAACACGACAAGGAAGATAATTACTTTGGATGATGAAGCAATGGTGGATGGACAAGAGATTCATGATAGATAAACTCATCCATCTCTGTACTCTGAAGCTTTCCATCAAGAATTAAAGCCTGAGGTGCAAGATGCAAATTACCAACATCAGCTACATGAATGGAAAAAAATTTCCTTCAAGTTAAAACAAGAACAGTATATGTTGACCTTGCCAAAGGGTTTTGTATCCAAAAGCTGAATATCTTGGTACTGAGTAACTCCTTCATGCAGTATACTGAGACAAGAAGTTAACAGAAAAAATTCTTTAATAATGAAGAGCTAAGTAGTGCGACCCTTCCATGGGCCCTGTATAGAGAGTGTTTCATATATTGGGCTGTCCTTTTAGAGCGGTAATGGTAGAGTTGTGGGTTTGAGATGTGAAAATGATCTCTTACATTATGCAATATAAAACCAAGTACAATATATCCAAAATGGTTGAACGATAGAATGAAATATCGACCATCGCACAACGTCGGTCAATATATACCTATATTGACTCCCAACACTACAATAAAATCACAATAATTCACTGTAATAATGATATATCACGATATATATCTGATATTTAAAATATTAGTATTTACAACAAATATTTTCTAATATATTAGCCAATATCCATCCACAAAAACCGATTTTCAAACAAAATTGCGTGGAATACATATCACCCAATATTGTTGCAATAGATAGCAGTACTGATATTCTAATCCACGGTTCGATCCTTCCCAAACCCCACACATAGTGTAGCTTTATATGCCGTGCTGCCATTAAGCATAACAATACCTATAAAGTACCACACTGGGATAACAATGAAATTTTACAACAGTTAATCTTGTCTGTCTTTTATGTGCCAAGAGAAAAAGTAGTAAATAAGCTTTTCATCAGAAAGTCTTCCCTTTTGGCCAAGAGAAAAGTTCACCCTACGGATTATAATATTGATCCATAAGTAGAAAAAGCAGAAACATTAGTCCATTTAAGACTTTAGCAGACAAACCAAGCTTAATCTTCTGTCACAACCAATTAAAAAAGGTCCATTGCTTTTAATTTAGCTTCATGAAAGCAAAAAGGGAACTACCACCGTAAATAAAGAACACGAAGGTATGAAGGGGCTACTTTTTGTGCGATTCTTGTCGATCACCTGATTATCTTGACATTCGTAAGAATCTTCAAATGCATTTAGCGATCAATATTTCATTATGATATATTCGACGACTAGAAAAATAATGAGTCCAATATTATAATATAGTGGTATAATCTTGGCTGTCTAAGTTCTTGGATGATATTGACACCGTTGGGAGTACGATGTAAAACTGTGGAGATGTATTATTTGTCTATGGGAATCACAAAATATATTACAGGTTCATACAACCTTCTACTGTCCTTCCCTAGAATTTTGGATGAGAAACAACATATAACTAGTATAGTTTTTCATAGATGTGATTTTCATAGTTTTTCTATTTGCTAACTAAAGATAACGTGTTCAAAATCGCTTAATTTTACACAGATTTAACTAGTTTAACACATTAAAAAAGGATACCAAACACACTATTTACAATTCTATTCCAATTTACTTTTTTTTTTCTAGGATTCTGCCCTTGATAACTTGAACCAAAAGCAGGCAATAGAAGTTTGAATCAAGAGTTTGAATCTTTGATAAATGTTTTACCTATTGAGAGAAAACGACCATCTCAAGTCATCATCAATATCTTCTTGATACCAACAACTTTTCCTATGGCCTTGATCACCAGCTGAATTACTCTTGCAATTAACCCCATTTCTATTGCCATTCGCTATACCAGCCATTTGCCCAAACGATGAAATTCCCAAAACCACGAGAGAGAGAGAGAGAGAGAGTGTGTGTGTGTGTGATTGAAGGTTCGGCGACAAAGAAGGTTTCGGCGAAGCTATATATATAAAGATAAGTAGCAAGGAGAATGTTGAAGGAAAATCGAAATTCGAAATGGATAATGATTAAAGATCAGCTATGGAAAGTGGGCGTCCTCAAAGATGATCGAGAAAAGAGGAAATCGAAGCAGTCGTGGATTTTCGAAACTGGTAAAAAGGGGGGGAAAAAGGAACCCATCTATTATCGTGCGAATTCTCAGGTGGATATGCCCGCGTGTTTGCTCTGCTTTTTGCACACAATAATTTTGAACGCGTAAGTGATGCTGCTTCTCTCCTCCTAATTATGTGCAATAGAGAGAGACAGAGAGAGAGAGAAACCATGGGAACTGTGGAGATCTCGGAAGAGGGAGGAAGGCGTGCAGTGGAAACCATCATATATATTCTCTTTGGGCTGTAAAAGATGGTGACAATGGAGCGGCGTGCTCAGCTGGTGCACTCATCGTCATCATCACCAACAGTTCACCACCTTCACCGTCGCCATCATCAATCTCCCCCCAATTCCTAAAAAGAATTCAAAACCCCAACTCTTGAAATGAGTGGCCTTTGTCGCTGTTTTTAGGAGAAATGGGAGGGGACATCAAATATACATTTTTTGTGATATTATTGGATTAGATATAACTAAAATTAAACCTCATATTATGTGAATTAATAAATCTTTTATTTAAATATTATTCATCACAAATATTAAAATTAAACATATAATCTTTTTAATTTTTATTATTTTTGATGTGTAGGATTAATAAATTAAACTATTTATATCAACTATTTTTTTTAACTCTTCTTTATTTTAAATTATATTATCACTTTAAATACGTATTAGAAGTTATTTTGAGATATAATTCAAACAAATTAATAATTTAGATTTACATATAAAATTAATAATATTAAAATTATTTTAATTTTAATTTTTGTTTAAATTTGTTGAGAGTTTAATTCTAAAAATTTTTATATCTACAAACTAACATGAAACTTTATAGATTTGGTTATTTAGGTCAATAAATAGCTCAATTAAACTTATTTTGAGCTAATGAATAAGTTTATAAAATAAACTTATCTATATGTTTATAAATATATTTATTTTAGCGCCAATAGTACAAATATTTATAATTTTATATATAAACTTGCTTAAACTTTTGTAAATTTGTCTAAAAATTTAATTTTGTTTGGCTTGTAAAAATTAGTACAAAAAATAAGGTCAATTCGACCCAACTTAGTTTATAATTTTTTTTCAACTTTTAAACTTATATACTTGGATATTTTACTGTAAAATTATAGGTATTATTACTGTTAAACTTTAAGCTTCACTTATTATGAGAGCTGTTCCTTCTATTTTTGCCTCCCTAATATTTTCAGAATGTTGAGATTTACAATATTATCTGTTAGTTGAAGCTAGCAGTGGGAAACCAATCAACGATTCTAATTCTAATTTTTCTGTTAAAAGCAAGTTGCCGACGAGCAGTATTTATTCAAATGTTGTCATTAAACGCTTCTCAATTCTTCCTCTGATGAAATAGTCGAGAAGTCAATTGAAAAGGTATCATACTCTTAGGGGATATCTCAAACGAAGTTTAAATATCGATAAACATTTTAAATGTCATTAAATTATCGTTTTAATATGTAGTTTGTTGATTATGATTAGATAGTCAAATTTTTCATTGAATGCTTCAAATGACGATGACGCCCTTAAAAATAAATAATTTAAAATTAAAAAAAATTGACATCTATTTCTTTAAGAAAATGGGCCAGTGGTTCGATGACAAAGCACACCGAAAGGAACAGATAAACCGGTGACGTGAGATTGACATAATCATGACGTGTCTCTTGTGGGCGAAAGGGTCAACAAGAGAAGATGGTGTGTGGTCTCGCGTTGCCAGTTATGCAGGCCAACAATGAATACACCGAATCATGTCTTCTGGGCCTTATGAGGACGATAATGGCCCCATAAGAAATATTTTAAGCATATATTTTTGGGGATAATTTAGGCAACTCATTATTTAATTTACATATATATTTTATAAAAAATTATTAATTCAAATAAATAAATAAAATATTATTTTTATTTATCATTTTTTTATTTTTTTGAGCCCATTTCGGAGGACATGAGATCTTTATTTAGGAAATCTTATCATGACACAAGAAACCCTACTTTTTTTTTTTATTTTCGCTCTCTATTTCCTCCTCGTGATTTTTGAAAAAAATTATAATTAAAAAATATTATACGATATTTTTTAGTAATAAGTAATGTCTGTTACAAATAAAATATTATATTATTAAAAATATTTAAGAAGTGATTAAAAGATATTTTACAGACATATTCCTAATGACGAGGGTATACAAGGAAAATAGGGAATACCATTGATTTATAAAGCAGAAATACTAAGGAATGAATATCTAATTTTGAGCTTAACAGAAATAATTTTAGCTGTATATATATTTATATGCAATTTCTGTGTTACACTTACAACAGTTTTTTTCAAATTATGTGGTCATTTACTGCATATAATATAATATGGTCTAGCATATGATGTCTCTAAACATTAAATTAACTAAGTTGGTGAAGTTTCAAACATACAATCTTTATGGTATCTTCCCATCTCAGTAATTATACTTTCATGTGTGTATATAGGGATGAAGTTCTCAAGAATAGGGATTTAGATGAGAGGACTACCATAAATCAATAAACAACATGATTAAATGAATTTTTTTCTATTTGTACTGATGTGTGCTTTGACTGAAGTTTCATCTAAAACGTGATTATCAGAAGAGGAAAGTTTGATCCAAATGACATATACTTTGATCATATGTACCACAAATTAAAATGTGGAGAAACTCAAAATTTTCTTATTAGGTAATAAATTTGATGCTTAAGTCAGTCTCTACTTAAGCTAAAAAAGAGTATAAGGGGTTACATAGTCTCCGAACTCGGGCATTAGATTTGTTAATGGAGGCAATGACGAAGAGGGTGAGCTATTACGGGAGCTCAATTAGGAAATGAAGGTTATGGGAAGCTCAATTCCTCTTAGCCGTGAGGAAGATCTGGTGTGTATTAAGAGAGTTTTGTGTCACTTTAGGTAGAGGTCATTGCTTATGGAGTACATAAATGACTCCTCAAATCGGACCTCTGTATATCAATGGATGACTGAGTGGATCTTTTCGGTCAGGAGTCACAAAAGTGTCAAAAATTGAAACAAGCTTACTTTGACATAGTGAAAATAAATCTCAATCTCTTGTCATACGTCAACCATTCTTATTTCCAGATGAAGTACAAGAAACATAACACATAACAAGCACATAAGTTCTATAACAAGGTTTAATGTGAAAATCTCAAAGCAAAAATTGTAGAATAACCTCTAAACAATTTCATTATAAATATTTTGTTATAAATAACCCCATCGAGAGATTTTCTCAACAACCATTACGAATAATAGGTTTAATATAATTTTAACATATTTAATAATCTATAGGAGTAAAATATAATAAGAAAATAACAATTAATTGGTAATATATCATTCAACCAAGGTTAGAATAATATATCTGAATTCAAAGAATGATAAAATTTGAATCAGTTCTCAATAAAATGTTGAAAATGGTTTTCCTTTTCCTCTATTTGCACAACTTCTTTATGTTAAAATGTTTGAGATCTAATCTAAAAATTGCATTAAAATTTTTATACCCAAATTGGCTTTCGAACTCCAACTCAAATGCCATCAGTAAAAACAAGTTTTGCGCATCCATTAGAATTGACATACGGGTTGTGGCGACCAATACTTGGTCAATAACCACGGATCTAAATAGTCACGCCGACTTTCAAAATCATATGAGTTGTCATTATAAATAATTTCTCAAATGAAACATCTATAGATAGTAATTATAATTACTCATCGCACAAATAATAATAAAATAAAAAGTCCGTCTTATATTATCATCAATAATAGGAATGCAACCTTGGAGAACAATCTCTCAACTAGCAATGTTTACAAGAGTAAATAATTAACAACTCTGATATAGATATCTAAGCCTTGAGATCCTTGTCCTGCAAGCAAATCAATTAAACTCAATTAGTGACTAACTCTATCCACCTTGAACTAATTAGGTTCCAAGAAAGTACAAGGAATGAGTTAAATACTCAATAAATAATAATATCTAACAGTAAGAATAACATTAGTAATGATAAATTTATGGTTAGTTGATAACAATGACAATGAAAGTAATAAATGCAACAATAATACTTAATACAATAATACTATTCAAGAACCCTATAATTCAATTATAATATGACTCAAACACGAATATCAACTATAAGTGGACTCCCTGAATATGAATAACAACAAGAACAACATAAATTTTATTGAATTCAAATATCAATAACATTAAACTTGAGAAATGGCGCTAGTAAATAATATCCTCGATATTAACTAAATAAATAATCATAATATCTTTAAGGACATTTACTGGATTTTAATAAATCCCAATAAATATCATTAGATTTTAAATTATCCCAGATACTAAGATCCTTATGTGGATTTCCCAGAATCCAACTCAGCATAATGGATCTTATTCCATCACCATGAATTAAAGATCGTATATTTACATCTCTAACAACCGGGTAACTCCAACCAGGTCATTGATATCCATGGTATGCAACTTACTCTATAGTCCCCCAAGAGGTTGTATTCGTAGCATGACTTATATCAACTTGTGATGTCATTTACTTGTAAGGTATGCATCCCAAAATATTATTTTAATAAAGATTAATTTAATTAAAGAGATAAATTTTTTAGGTTAATTGAGGTTATGGGACACAAAAAATAAGTTTTGAATATAAATAAGTTAGTCAAGTGGTGCCTAATTTATGCTTAATGCACTCATGAGAGCATTTTAACTAGAATGTTCATACTTGAGATGCACTCCAAAGATATACGTGTATATTTAGAATAGAATATTAGTGTCTAAGTCACGTCTGATATAATACTCATGTATAGTGCAATCAAGCCTCAATGCCTGATGCGCACTTGTGAATAATCGTGCACTGGTTTTTCTTATAAATAGGTATTTTAACCAATTTTAACTTATTTTTTTTGAATTTTTAAAAGAAGAGGAAGAAAAAGATGAGAGAAAAAAAAACTTAAGATAAAATTAAGAGATTTCTTAATAAAATTAAGTGAAAATAAGTGTATTCAAGTCATTTCTCTATTTATTACTATTTATTTTTTATCTTTTTGAATGTTTTTTATTTCATATATTCATACGTATATTATTTTTGTATTTAAAATGATTATACTATATATGCATATATTTTTACTCCCATTTTATAAATATTTATGAAATACATATCTTATATACATACAAATCATATTTAAGCATTGAATTTCTACAATAATATTCCCGCATATCTTCAAATCTTAAATATATACTTCTGGATATCTTAAATTACTATATAAGTGTTCGTGGATATGTATAATTGAGAAAAATTATATAAATTATGTTTAATCTCTAAAACCCTAACTTTAATTTTTTTGCATGTTAGCTAATTATAAAAAAATTGTTAAAAATTATACAAATTATACTAATTTTTTTGTAATTTTTATAATGTAGTTTCTGCATGTTATTAAACAATATATTAAAAATACAGCATATTAATACATTACACATTAAACCTTTGGCATATTTATGATTTTTACTATATGTCATATAGTTGAAAGAAAAATAAAGAAAAACTCTATAGAAATTTTGATAAAGAAATTATTTTTTTGGTATGAGAAAAATTAAGAAATATTTATATTTGAGTAGAGTTTTTAATTTAATCTTAGTATAAACCATTGAAAAAATTAATAAAATATGTTTAAATATATTTTAATAAATCAAAAGTTGAATATATCATTTATAGGTAAAAAAAGCGACCTTTAGCCCTAACTATAAGTGTTATTTGTATTCGATCCACTTATGGATTATAAATAATAGCGTATGACTTTTAATTATATGAAAATAATCATATCTAAAATTTTAATATTCGTCATTTATTAGTGAGATCATTACTAATAATTAATTATTTTGTATATTAATATGATTTTAGCATGTGTTATGTATTTGTATAGTTGGTATGATTTATATTATTGTATAAATTTTAGCATAATTAATCATTAATATTTGATTTTTGCATAATTTATTAAAAAATAATGTTACCAAAATTTGAACTTTCGATAATGGAAAATTTCTAGTGTGTTTCGTTAATATATATATATATTCACAAATAAAAATATATATACTGTATCGAGTCTGAGGCTTATTTTTATCATCATTTTGCTAGCCGTCTAGATTAGCAAACTCAATACCTTGCAGGAAGTTTTGTATCACTAGAAGGCTTTTGAGTTTAATTTGTATGATATTTAAACTGTT
>JAOVVI020000693.1:0-20005 GCA_028571085.2 Nepenthes alata | reverse complement strand
TTTGTTGCCACTTTTCCCCCCGTCCCCCCCCCCCCCCCAAAAAAAAAAGAAAATGAAAAACTGTCTCCCTTTCTGTATAATATGTTTCAAAAGGTTGAACGGTCACTGCTTCTTTCAAGCATTATAATATTTCTGAATTAAATCATTTATGACCATCACAGAGTTATTGAAATCTTTCCACAAAAGGAGGGTAGCTGTCTAGTTAAAGGGAGCTTGGTGTATGTGACTCGTACATTATATGTTCTGGGGAGGGCAATATACACAGCTTTATTGCTGTCATGTGAGAATGTCTGCTTGATTTGCAGTTTTGAATATGTGACCCCCCATGTAACTGTAGAGCATCCTTACTGTTATATCCAAGATCCCCCCCCCCCACCCATGTGTTTCTAATTATATCTCATCAGTATGTGGCAAGCTCTAAGAATTAGCTTCATGAATAAAAGCATGAACATATTATCATTTGGTGCAAATGGTGAGGAAATTTTATTACCTTAAATATTGTTTCTGCAACTAGCTTTGTATCATTCGCTCTGATTTATTCAAGGACTAATCCCAAACTCATCCAAGCCTGTATTGATTCTTATGTACCAAATCATAACTGAACCAGTACTGAACTAATGCTATCAGTTTTTAACTATTTGATTTTAATCTCAGGATTTTAGGATTTTGAAACATGTAACGAGGAGCAAGTTTCACCAACCAAGAGCACTCTGAAATGTAGGCAAGAACCAATAATACTTGGTTTCTTATATGAGATCAAGCAAAGAGTTGATTTTAACTCCTTGAATGAAAGAATTGACTTTAACTCCTTGGAAGAGCTTAACATTAAGTTCTTCAATTCAAAACAAGATTTTGGCTTTATGCAGGAACATGTCCTATTCCTAAAACCCAAGACCCTGCTAGTATTATAGAAATGTTGGAATGTGTTGATGGAATTGTAAATAGGTGGAGCTGACGGAAACTGGACAAGATCTGGGAAATTGAGAGGATGGCCAAGTTGACAGAAAACAATTGAAATCATGCAAGAGTAAAATTAGTTTATCTGAGCTACACTTTAGTAGTGTTGGGGTCTGCTGAGTTGTTAAGGACACATCCGACAGAGAGATTAGAGTGTGGTCATCGGAAGACTCAACAAGTGTCTTTGGCTTTAATTCCATGGAGAAATGTAAGAGTAAGATCTTTTGAAAAGGTGAACACAAATATTAAAATAAATCTTAGAAGTTTCTCATGTAGACATTCAAAGCAAAACATTATCCCGTATTGTAGTTCCTAATTTCCTTTCTGACTATCCCCTTATATCTTGAATTTTGTCCTACCTTGAATATTTAATATGATCATTATTTTGTATTTCTCATTACTTAAACACAAGAAATCTCAAACTTGTAGGACACACCGTCAATCACAAATCAGGGGAAAGAGGTGAAAAATGACGTACAAGATTTGAGTGGAAAACCCGTTAAGTAAAGAATCAAGAGTGAAAGAGCAAAGATATTCATTAATCAGAATGAGAGTATAAGAATGAAGATGCTCTCAAATCCTAGAGTTCCCAATATATTTGAATCCCCAACTCTCAATATACAACATGTGCAAGTGCAATTGTTGAAAAACATTAATATATGTATGTATGTGTGTGTGTGTGTGTTTGTGTGTGCGTGCACGTTTTTGGTCAAACGTCTGCTGAATCAACAGAAACTAAGCCAGAATTCTTGAACTAGGTGATGAAAATAAATTTGGCTGGTCCATACTGCCTGGAGCTGCACCTCTTCACTTTTTCCCTCAAAGCAAGGCACAAATAAGGGATTCTAGGCACATAGAGTACATCTCTCTGCTGTCCCTCAATCTCATGGATTACTGAATTAAAAATTCATGAATTTAATCAATGGATTAGCTAAGAGTTAAGCTTAGAACCATTTCGTGGTCTCTTTTGATATAAATGTTAGGTGGAGTTTGGAATGTTGGCAAAGATTGGCACCGATTGTAACCCATTATCCTAGACCACTTTGCAAAAAGCTTTTGGGTCCTTCAATCTACTTGGGCCTGAAAAGAGAAATATTGTTGACAAGGGGTGAGTACCTCATAAATTAATCTCAGGCTCATCTCATATTCTACTCCTTTCAGTCTTTGGAGAGAACGAGGATAAATGGGTGAATTGTGACTAGAAATTTTTTTTTGAACTTATGGACCTTTGTCCATCCTTTTCCCCATCATCTGCAAAGTTGTGCACTTTCCCACAAAGAAATGAGCCATGTCTACTTTTTTTGTACAGGTTTTGTACTTATTTTTTTTCTTTATCTGTTCCCAGTATCCTAGTAGACATATCCTCAGACATTGAGATGAGATCCATATCCTTTGTATCTTATCCATCTCATTTTTGTTTACTTAGTGGCAAGCTCAAAATCCATGGGTAAGCTGCTAGTTACTGATGGATTCATAAAATATGCATGTGACAACCAACATGACTAGTATTATTATGACTAGCGCTAATACGCCAATGCTACTACAACTACTACACTACAACTGCTACTACTATTGCTGCTATTAATAACTCTTCTATCCATTACCCTAAGCATTATTTATTCAAGTTTTAGTCATCTTGTTTATGTTAGCTGTATATGATTCATGTGATAGAACATGCATATTTACAGCATTTCTTCGCTATAAAAAGTAGTGCATAATCTTTTTAAAATTGGGGTTGTAATTATTCTCCTTTTTGTTGATTCTACAATCTGCTTAATAAAACTGTGTTTACAGTCCTTTCAGCTGCTGGAGGGATCAAGGTAGACTGTCCTAAGATGAGTAACGGTATTGCTCCTCTCCTTGAAGTTACGCTTTTCTTCAACTTTTTCATTTTGTTAGCGACTTATGGAACATTCAATAAATTTCCACTAGATCTAGTTTCTTTCAGATAATTTTTGGTTCTAACTTCTGTAACCCGTTTTCATCATTTGCTCCTCTTTCCTTCATTTCAATGTATAATGGCTGCTTCCCTCCTTTTCCGGTTGCAGATATTGTGGTGCTTGTTGCTGTTGTGATACTGGTGGGTTTATTCAGCGTGCAACATTATGGTACAGATAAAGTTGGATGGCTTTTTGCCCCAATTGTCTTGCTATGGTTTCTCTTAATTGGAGGCATTGGTATATTCAACATATGGAAATATGACAGCAGTGTCCTGAAAGCATTTTCACCTATTTATGTATATCGTTATCTCAAAAGAGGAGGGAGAGACCGTTGGACCTCTCTTGGGGGAATCTTGCTTAGTATAACCGGTAACTGTTGCACTACTTTTTAGAAAGAAATTGTTTGGTTGGCATTTTGTTGCTTTCATCATTGAGGTTTGCTAAGAAAACATGAACGAGAGTTTAGGTGAAAGTGTAAAATAAAGAGATGGGAAAACCCCGTACTTAGGTTAGATCTATTCACACATATATATAGAGTTATTTACAAATATAAAAAAATATTAGACTATATTTACAAAGAATTTACCATAACATATCCTAAGACATATTATAATAATATAATCTAACATATAATAACACTTTTTTATGTTGGAATATAAATGTTGATCATGCTTGTTACAAATGTATGTAACTTGAACACCAATCAAGGATTTGGTGAAAATATTTACAAACTGATCTCTAATCCTCACATGATGAATTTGAATTTTTCATGTTAGAGTTTCTTACGAGTAAAGTGATAATTCACCTCAATATGTTTTGTGTGCATAAGAAATATTGGATTTGATGCAATATGAATGATTGCTTGATTAATGCACCATAATGAGAAGACTCAGAACTCTTCTCAGCTAAGAGACTCAGGTAATTGTCTAAATCATATCACTTCACAGGTAACATGTGTCAATATTATAATATTTTAATTTTGCATTTGATTAGGATATCATATTTTGTTTATTACTCTTCCATGATATCAGATTTACTCCAGCAAAAATATAATAGCTGGTGGTAGGTTTCCAATTATATGGTGATCCATTCCAATTAAATTGACTTAGAATGAATAATTTGAGATTTACGATACTAGTATTATCGCTGCCAGTAATCATAATATCATTCACATATATAACGAGAAGAATACGTTATACTCACCACTAGAGTGATGATAGAACACAAAGTAATTGTTGTTGCAATGAATGTAACATCTTAATATTTCAATTCGGATTTATTTGACTTGTGACTTGGGGGGTCATTGATGAGCCATTGATTGTAAGCGAGCTTAGGCTAATTTCATGTTGAGGTCAGATGTGTCAAATTTGTAGGACTGACGGAGGGGTATTTATGCTAAAATTTTATCAATAATTAGTAATTATTTTTAGTATTTTAGAATAATAATTAAGACTTACTGTGATGTTATATGTATTTATTTATGTGTGTTTATTTAATAAAATGAAAACTAATTAAATTAGGGTATTAATTATAAGTTTTGAATGCGTATTCATTCTTGCCTCCTTCATTAAACACATGATCGGCTCTCTACTTCATCAACTCAGCCACCTCTTATCATGCATGTATTTGATTTAGAAGAATTAAGGCACTTCATTGTGGGGGCTTTTCGGCAAATGCATGGTGTTCACACTTGGAGAATGTATCAAATCATTGAGAATTACTAGCATTTTAAGTGAGGGAATGTTTTATATGCTAATTTTCCATATTAGCGTTGAGGGGATTGAGGGAGAGGGAGAGCCCAAGCTCTACTGCTTGATGCTATTACTTTGTTGCTACTGCTGTTGCTTTGTGCCATGGAGATAATAAGCAAGTGACATTCCTAATTTCTATAAGCTCAATCATTTTGCAAGTGAATTTCCATTCCTTATTGCTGCCTTGTAAAATACTTTTCTATCTTCGTTGGTTAATTGTGTAAATGAAATTCAAGCTTCCTCCTATTCATGCTCTGTTTTTGAAAAAATCATGGTTAAACTCCCATATTAAGAATCCTTTGATTATCATATCTTGCCTAAAGCTTGTAGAATGCAGCAATATACCTTGTTAAATAAGAATCATGACTGTTTGAAGTCTTAGTATCAACTTGATTACGACATAGCGTTGAGTCTTGGATAAATAATAGTTGATTACATATTGTTATTACTTTTATATATTTGATATTATTATCCAAGATATTTTATTATTTTTGATATAGTTGAATATTTTACTTGTTAGGCATGTAGCTTACTTTTGTGTTTTTTTGGCTCCAAAGTAGAGGTGATCAATAGTGTACTAGAGGGGATTGTGCATTTGTTGTGGAGATTTTTAGGTAGAGATGATTCCAGGGATTTAGCAGCATTTATGATGAGAGACGGGAGATTTTGTTTACCCTTTTGATAGATGTGGGACATTTTGTCGGAACTATGTTCCCTTGAGTTTATTTTATTTGTGGTTGGTTCGGGTTGGATTGGATGATTTAGGTTTGGATCGCCATAATGAGAAATCCTAAACTCAAATACAGCTTCATTGAATATGCCAAACCACATTTGTGGATACTATTTCAATTCGTATAATGCTTTCTTCCATCGACAAACATATCTAGACTGCTTGAGTAACGAACCTTGGAGGGTGTTCCAAATAAATTTCCTCAGTAAAATTACCACTTTAGAAGGCATTTTTGACGGCTAACTAATGTGAAGGCTTGTAATGAGTAGCGGCCAACAAAATGGAAACCTAATAGAAGTCAACTTGCTAATAGGAAAAAAGGCCCAACAAAGACTTCTTTTGCTAACAAACATATCCAAACTCCCGAGAGGCCAAATAAACTTCAATCGTAAGATTATCACATAAGAAGTCATTCTTAAAGTCTAGTGATGAGTAATGGCTAGCAAAATGAGAAACCTAATAGAAATCAATTTGGCCACATAAGAAAAGGTATTAGTATGCTCTACCCCATATGTCTTAGTATACCCTTTAACTATTAGACAAGCTTTCAATGAGCTAAAGAATCATCTGGATTGCTATCCTCCTCTTGAAGATCACCATGTAAAAAGGTATCCTTGATGTTTAACTGATATAAAAGCTAATGCTGAGTAGCGACAAATAAAATGAGAAACCTAAAATAAGTCAACTTAGCTACAAGAGAAAAGATAGAAGTGTGCTCCTCTCCATTTGTTTAAACATACCCTTTAGCTACTGGATAGGCTTTTAATTTAGCTAAAGAACCATCTTGATTGATTATCACTATGTAAATCTATTTATAACTAGTGGGTTTCTTCCCTGAAGGTAACTAGACTAGATCCCATGTATGAGTATGCTCGAATACAACTATCTCGTCTTTCATAGCTGCCCGCCTAGCGGGAGAGATATGAGAAAAATTATCAACTTGATCATTAGTCCAAGTACTATATTTTGTTATTTACTAGTTTATCGTTTCATCGAATCAAATTGGCCAAAGGTGCATGCTCATGAGGCCATGCTAAAGTTTCTATAATGCATTTTATGTTGGGTAAGAAGTCTCATTCTTCTACCCTTTTTTGGGGATCTTCACGGGAAGAAAAAGATTGCAGTCAGTTTGATACTGATCGAGTGGGATTGCTTTTTAGGCCCAAACCAAGGAATCTCTTATATAATCAATAATGTGATTATTCCTAAATTATCCATTCAAACCCAATATATGGATTGGATAATATTTTCACTCATAGAAAAAAATGAAGGAATGTTTATGATATATAGAAATATATAGCTTTGGAAACATATCAATGTATACTAATAAAGTCCAAGGGATACAACAGCCCACTGAGAAAATAAAATGCCATCATAACATAATGTAACAAACAATGGATGTTGAACACAGCTGGGATAACCCATCCATAATGTAATTAGAAGGTTTGGATCATTCCATTATCAGGAACAATAGTATATCTATTGGTGGAATAACTAGGTTGATAATGCTCCGCTTAAGATCCATTTATGGAGAGGAACCAAGCCATTGATGAGGGCCACTGGTTACATATGTCCAAGTGACTGGAGGATAAAGAGGCACATTTGACAAAAGTGTAGGAAATGCAACTTTATGAACTATCTTATATACAAGGATATCATTTTCGGGAGTGATACTCGACCATGGACTCGCTGAATACATGTTGGGATAAAAGCGTATAGACTCATGAAATGTGACATTAGAAGATACCAAGAAATATCTACTCTGGAGAGAAAACTGATGCCCTTTTTAAGTACGAAGATATCTAAGAAAAATATACTATAGAGACTCTTGATCAAATTTGGCCATTTGAGACTGAATATTGCAGACATAAGATGTATAACCAAAAATTGTCATGGGAAGAAAATATAATGGCTTTGTCATAATCTCTGACCAAAGCAGGTAATAACCAAAAATAATTAAACGATAAAAGTGGATCAAGCGCTCTTTAGGCGTCAAGCCTGAACCTAGAATTGACTTTTTCTTCAATTTTTATTGTACAATTATTTTTTTAAATGACCAAAAATTAATTTAATGATATCATGATTTTATAAATAAAACCTGGCATTACAGGCTTAGAGGTAAATAAAATATGATAAGGGATTTTCTCCTAGAGAACAATTGATTGCATCTGATTAATAAGATATCAAGTTAACATTATATCACTCTAAAAAAATCTTTGGAACTCTCATTTGTAATAAGAGAGTTCTAGCAACTTTTATCAAGTATCGATTTTTCTTTTTAGCGACTCCATTTTGTTGGGGTGTGTCAAAATAATGACTTGTAAAGAATCTAATATTGAGATAGGAATGTTGAAAAAGAAGCAGAAAAATATTTACGATCGTTACTCTACAAAGTATGCATAGTAGTGAAAAACTGGATCTTAATTTTAGCAGAAAATGCTTGGAAAATGAAGTAACTCGTGAATATTCATCAACAATGGTAACAAAGTGACAAAATCCCATCTTGAATAAAATTAGGCATGGTTTCTAGACATCTGAGTATACTGACTCAAAAATGGCAGAGGCATGTGGATTTACTTTAGGAGAATATAATCTATGATGGTATTTGAGAAATTGACATGACTCAGAAAATAAGTTGGTCATAAATATTAAAGTTAGATATAACTTTTTCAGACTAGAAAGAGGCGAATAACTCAACCTAAAGTGAAGATGAAGGGGCATATAAGTGACAATAGAGTAGATAATAAAATTTTGTTATGTATCGAAGAAGTAAAGGGCTTATGAGTCATGATGATTTCTATCAATAACCCCTCATAGAAAGGTCCTAAAAACTTATAGTAGATTGAATGGAAAATTCATCAAATAAAGAACCAATGAGGGATGCAAAATTCTGTGTTAGAAAAGCAGAGCCAATGCCTCCAACCTTTGCAAAAGAGCCCCTCAGCAAATATAACGTCATGAACAGTGTAGCATTGTTGGTAATCAGGCAAGATACGTGTGAATTCAGTCATGTGATCAAATGTATTGAATTTAATGACCCAAGCCCAAGAGGATACCAAGAGACAGTTAGTGTGGCTACTAGATTGAATAGTAGTAACAATATGATTAGGAGTTGTAGTAGGCCTCCAATATAATTGCCAACACTTACTCCATTTGTGAGCAACTCTACCACGTTGAAAACTATTAATTCTTCTATTATTGCCTCATCAACTAAAAATACCTGATACGGATTTATTATCCTTGAGTAATCAATAAACAACCAACAACCAGCTGTATTAAATCTATACCCACTGGAAGTTCTGAAGCAGGTCCTATATCTCGAATGTTCTGAAGCAAGTATCAACAGCCTCATCAATAAACACCCAACAACCAGCTGTATTAAATCTATACCCACTGGAAGTTTTGAAGCAGGTCATACATCTCGAATGTTCTGAAGCAAGTATCAACAGCCTCATCAACTATAGCATTGAGAAGCTGGCTCATGAGGTTTTGAGGTTGGCTGACTACAATGAGAAGCCAAATAAACCTCGCTGTCTTCGTGGTGGTTACATGAAGAGGACAAATAATATCATGCAAGCAAAAATAGACAAAAATTCACGCCATAAACACAAAAAATAGGAATCCGCCTGTGGAGGTGTTCGCGTCTGATTAGCTAGTTGGTGAGGCAATAGTTTACGAAAGTGATGGATCAGTAACTCCCTGATTCGGAGAATTGAATAAAATGCACCAAATCTAGGGTTTACAACCAAAACCTTGAATCTGATTTTTGGGCTGTTGAATGGATTGAAAAAAGGAAAATATGATTCATGGACAAGAGCCGCATCTTCAACGTCAACAAAAAAAATAAAGATAAAAAAATTCTTCACTGCCAGCAGTGGCTATTGTTTTGGAAAGTAACCCGCTATGATATTGTGTAAAATTATAAAATAAGAAGAGATGAGAAAATCTCATACTTGGGTTGGGTCTATTCACACACATAGATACTCATATATTGTTATTTATAAATATTAAAAATACCAATATTGCCTTACAAAGAATATATCATAGCATATTTTAATGCATATTCTAACATATTCTAATAGGTTTTGTAATACGCGATTTTTCAACTTGTGTTATGACGTCATAATTAATTATGTATTGCGTTAATATGAAAAATAATTATATAATGAAAATTTTGAGAAAAATTAAAAAAAATTGTGAAATAGGATCAACGCCTAATCATTGCAAGTGCAGCACATCTATGCATTTTCAACGGAAGTTCCGCAAATGATGGAGCTCTTGTGTGTGTTTTAGGCAAAATGTTCAGGCTTGATGGACCCTTAAGGGACACTCATGTGTAGCTTGGGCAGAATGTATCGCGCTTGAGGTTCGTTTGATGTAGCGTTCGTGTGTGCACTTTGCTGAGAATGGTGCTTTATCCATGCTTGAACAGCGCTCATGTGAATGGGCTCCTTTGCCTGATTTCATTGTTTGTGCTGGAAAAAAGGAAAAGAAGAGAGAGAAAGAGAAGGGACAGATGATGATGAAGAGAGAGAAGGAGAAGGAAAAAGATTGTAGAGTCATTTTGCATTAGATTTGTTAAATCTAATATTTAAAGCAAATATATCTAAATCCATTCTTTGACCTATTTTTAAAATCTTTTGATTTCCCTTTTTATATTTGTTGAAATGTACATATATGTTATCCTTTTCACCCTTTTTCGAATATTGTTGCATACATGTGTATTTCATCGGACATTTTGAGATTTTGTTGGTTGTTACCAAACACTTGAGATTTTGCTTGTTTTTATCAAACATTTGGGTATTTTCTAGGATTATGTTTTGGTTATAAGATATTGCAAAGAAAATTATGAAATATTTGAAAATTTGACCTTACATGTCATGCAAGTATTTAATGAGAATTCTATTTTGTGATATGATTAGAGTTTGTACTTTTTCAAATAGTGAAAAAATTTTGCATATTTGTTATAAAGTCATTTGTCTGACAAATGAGAACCATTGTAAGTAAATTGATAGCTTATGTTCGGACACATTCTTGTATGTTACGCCTATTTGAAGAACGTACCTATCATCCATCAGTGAAAAAAGAAAGTAGCATTTGACTCAATTTATAGGGTAATGTAGGCCTGCATATGGATATTGAATAATAGTATATCGGCCTAAGGTTATTGGAAATATGAGTAACCTGTTCTTCAAAGCTGGCCTTTTGAATAGTTAGTGTATGAGTCACCGGTCCTTAGTTATTATGTTTTTACATGATTTGGATTCTCATGTTTTGACATGGTTCGTATTTTTATATTCTGAAATGTTTTGGCCTTTTGAAGTTTTTGCAGGTCTTTGATACGGTTCTTTGGACTTCATGTTTTATGGACGCATTATACGTTTGGTATTCTGATATTTTTGTACGATATGTATGTTTTGAATATTATATATTTTGGACTTTTTCTTTGGAATTTTGATTTGGAACATATTTAATAGCAATGGAATTTTTGCATGTAATTTTATGATTTTTTGTCATTTCATCTGATTTATTAATATATATTTGTATATCATACACATGCATACTTTATTGAGATTTAGGCTCACCTTTTGGCAATTGTTTTGAGACCCCTTCCAGATTAGCAAACGGTGGATTCTTGCATTATATGAATAGAAGATTGATGAAGATTTTTGGCAATTGTATTTGTAATATGGCGGATTGTGTAGATTTTATGAACTGTATTGGATATATATATATATATAATTCTATTTTGAATTGCTTTTTTTTATAAGGTGATGTGAACGTAATAAATTTTTATTTGTATATATATAAGATAAGAGAAATATATGTTTTCGAAAGAAAATCGACAGAAGTAAGTTAAGTGTAATGGAAAATGGAAATAAGATTCCAATCAATGAATCTTGAAATGAGACATGTACTGCAGGAAACAAATAGAACTAAGCGATTTCGATCAAAATGAATTGTTGTTTTGACTAAATCGTTATGGATGATTTGACAATTCCAATTCGAATCAACTGATTCGGTATATATGTATATATTTGAGACAGCTGAGATTTTTAGGCTGATGAGCCAAAATGAAGTCATTGCATTTTTTTTTTTTTGGTGGTGGTTGTAAAATTTGGGTATTATGGTTAGATATGTTTCCTTGTAGAGATTTATGGATTGAGTAGGTACTTAAATAATCTTGAGGCCAGGTGGGAATAGTTTGGCTTGTCCGGTGACCGCTACATCTCATGTTTTCATTTTGTCTCTTATGGTTTTGCTTGGTAGTATCCAACCTGATTTGGGTTATTGGATTTGCGATTATTTATGGATAATTTTTATATTAATGTCTTATTATTACCTACTCGTGCGGTTTCAATGTCTTTTTGCTGATTAATATTGCAGGAACGGAAGCACTCTTTGCTGATCTAGGCCATTTTCCAGTTTTGGCTATACAAAGTGCATTCACTGCAGTTGTCTTCCCTAGCCTTCTTCTTGCCTATTCTGGACAAGCTGCCTATCTTGTGAATCACACTGATCATGTGTTTGATGCATTCTATCGTTCTATACCAGGTTATTTTCTGATCGGTCTTTCTTTATTCTTCCTTATAAGCTGTTTGAACTGTTGTATATGAATAGCTTATGTAAAGTGCTAAATAGAAGCTGCAAGTGATCATAGAGAAAAAAAGTTGGGAGAGGGAAGCGTAGCAAAAATTTCAAGGAGTTGAAGACTATTGGTTTAAACGATGCTGAATTATTTGATTTCTATACTAAATTTATGATGTACCTTTTTTCTGGCCCTTTAGCTTTAGGATACTAGATGCATAGCCTTCCCCCACCCATGAGCTCCTTGTTCCCAATTCCAATGTGGGCATCCAAGAAAATCTACCGGCTGATGCCTGTGATTTTATAAGGCACTTTACTGAACAAAGAAACATTTTTATTTATCTAACATTGCATATTAAAATCTTGCAATGCAGAAAGTATATACTGGCCGGTTTTTATTATCGCCACACTAGCTGCCATTGTTGCTAGTCAGGCTACCATATCTGCTACGTTTTCCATCATCAAGCAGGCTCTTGCCCTTGGCTGTTTCCCAAGGGTAAAAATTGTACACACATCGAAGAATTTTCTTGGCCAAATATATATTCCAGATATCAATTGGGTTCTTATGATCCTTTGCATATCTGTGACTGCTGGATTTAAGAACCAAAGCCAGATTGGAAATGCTTATGGTGAGTTCTACGCTCTGTGTTTTGTAAAGTTGCCTTCGAATTTTCATTTAATATGTTTCGTAGAGACCGAGTTTCATGGTTTCCATTTTTATTGAATGATTATTGAATAATCCGAAATGCTTATGGTGAGTCTACTCTCCGTGTTTTGTAAAGTTGTGTTTGAATTTTCATTTAATATGTTTCGTAGAGACCGAGTTTTATGGTTTTCTGTTTTATTGAATGATTATTGAATAATCATAACATATTGACAAGAGGACGAATATTACATGCACTAAAATTGTGCTAGTCATGCCCCATTAATAAGCTTTGACACTACCTTATCCCACCAGAATTCCTTGTTTAAAATTATTTCTTGATGTCTTTCTGATCAGATATTCCAATTTGTGGCGTGAGTAACTGCAAAATTTCTTTTCCTTGATGGAAACAATCTCTACGCATTGTAGGAATAAGCTTGTATATGTCTGACCTTCTTTTAGACTCCATGATATGGGATCTTCATACACTGAGCTACTATTTGTTAATTTGCTTTTCCCTTTCCTTTTTTTGGGGAATCCGTAATTACTTCATCACATATCTCAAAATTCCATGAAAAATTCAATGCCCAAATTGGAATATGGAAGTTAACTATTCCATCACTCTGAGCCACCCAAGATTGGGGGAGTTTTGTATAACTAGACACTTTCCAAAACCGCCCATCTACTAAGATATTTGTATAAAGATTTGAGAAGGATAAGAGTACTATTACTAGCACTTCTCATTATTTTTATTATTAGTGCTAATAGTTTAAAACCATTACTAGGCCTTTTTTTAATAGCATCTGCTTTTGGAGCGGTTGGTTTTTTGAGATACTATTGGAGCAATTTTGATGAAATGGTTAGGATTTGATTCTCTGTTTTTTTAAATATATCTCAACACATGGTGTAGAGAGACCGACGGTGAACTTTGACTCAACGACAAGGTTGCTCCATTCCACGAAAATAGGCTGTGTCCATGTGATCCTTCCTAGAACTCACAGTGCGGGAAGTCTCATGCACTAAGCCATCCTTTTGTATGGAGTCGGTCTTTGTTCAATCAACGCTTCAATTACAGAGGACATTCATTTGAGGAAGTGTGTGAGAGTACAAAACCATTCTTGAGCCTTCTCCTACTAGCTTATGCTTTTGGGGCAATTGTTTCCTTGACAATGATCTTACGAAATAAATGCAAATCCCATGATTCTTGTGCCTTCTCTAAACTCCCCAAGAGATTCTGTTTCAGATTATTATTTTATTTTTTTCAGTGCATTGAGCGAAATTTGAAGTATTATATTATGTGTGGAACTAATGATGTTCTCTCTTCTCTGATGAAAGTTTCCAGTGATAAAGAAAGTATATGGACTTTGGTGAAAACTGAAATGTTTCATGTGGTAACAGGGACTGCAGTTGTGATAGTAATGTTGGTAACTACATTACTCATGATTCTGATTATGCTGTTGGTATGGAGATGTCACTGGATTCTTGTTCTGATTTTCACTGGCTTATCACTTGTGGTGGAACTAACATACTTCTCAGCTGTACTCTTCAAAGTCAATCAAGGTGGATGGGTCCCACTGGTGATTGCAGCAGCCTTTCTTCTCATCATGTGCGTTTGGCACTACGGAACCGTGAAACGTTATGAGTTCGAGATGCACAGTAAGGTCTCGTTGGCGTGGATTCTTGGCCTTGGGCCCAGTCTGGGTCTAGTTCGGGTCCCTGGCATCGGGCTTGTCTACACTGAGCTAGCCAGTGGTGTGCCTCGCATCTTCTCTCATTTCATCACAAACCTTCCAGCTATCCACTCGGTCGTCGTTTTCATCTGCATAAAATACCTTCCTGTGTATACTGTCCCCGAGGAGGAGAGATTTCTCGTGAAGCGGATCGGACCCAAGAACTTCCACATGTTCCGCTGCGTGGCAAGGTAATGCAATTAAAATGACGTTTGCAAGTAATCAGGCCTTGAGTAAAACTATCTCAATAGTGATACTGTCCTCGATGATTAAATGTTTATAGATTGGATGGTTCACCATGGATAGAACAAAGCCCTATGAGTGACAGAACTGTGTTTGATAGGGTAGGAACAGGATAGAAAGACGTGGATTGAAAAATCAGCCAATAGATATCGATATTGCCCCCATTTTGATATTTTTCAATACCACGATAAAATCGTGATATCTCATTGTATCGCTGTTATACTTGTTATATCAGCTGATATCCAAATTATCGGCTAATACATTCTTATAAGGAAGATTAATTGTTTGATACACTTCAATACAGTCGATACACTCCTATAAAATTGACATATTGGCTGATATTTCTCCTGATCTATTTTGCTTTGCTTTGCAAAAAAGTGCTCGGTATAACTGATATAGATATGGGTATTTTCATCCATGATAGGAAAACATGGGTTGTTCTTCCTTGTCACAGTAAATATAGATAGATTCTGAAGGGACATTTTGAAGAGAGATTTCAGCTTCTCTTCTAGAGACACTTCAGACGAGTCACATCTCCTTCAATGAAGAGATATTTCAGAGGAGTGTCTTCATCCAACAATTTTACCTTTTGGGAAAATAACCGATCTGATAGGAACCAACTTATACTGAAAGCTTATGCTGTTTGGTGCTCGAACCAAAGATATCTATATAAATGGGGTTTCCTATTAATCAAATATTTGAAGCCGTTAAGTGAAGGCCTTAGAATAGTATTAGAACATGAGTCAATGAAATATTATTTCTGACTCAGAGTCTCTTCCATTTACTCAAATTAATTGCACACACGGGTTCTTGAACTTTCTGTGAAGGCTTTGCCATTGTTGTTACAGACTCTGGAACTTCTTGTTCATGTTACATTCTGCATTAACTTGAACAGATATGGCTATAAGGACCTTCACAAGAAGGACGACAACTTTGAGAAAAAGGTTTTTGATAGCCTGTTCTTGTTCGTCCGGCTCGAGTCCATGATGGAAGGCTGCTCAGACTCGGATGAGTATAGTTTATATGGCCAGCAGACGACACAGTTGAGAGACTGCTTACTGAGCAATAACGGTGACACCGCACTCTCCGTGATCTCATTGGGTGATTCGATTGTGCCCATCAAGTCTCCACAAGCTAATCCAACGACGACCTCATCGGGGCAGGTGAGCAGCCAAACCGAGGTTGGCGAACTGGAGTTCTTGAGCAGCTGTAGGGATGCCGGAGTGGTGCATATACTAGGGAACACAGTGGTGAGAGCAAGTAGGAATTCAAAGTTTTATAAAAGGATTGCTGTTGATTGCATTTATGCGTTCCTTAGGAAAATATGCAGGGAGAACAGCGTCATGTTTAATGTTCCTCATGAGAATCTACTGAACGTTGGCCAGATATTTTTTGTGTAAATCAAATTTTTTTGGGTTTTTTTTCTTCTGATTTTTCAATAGGAATTAGATTTATTTGCAGTTTTCGAATATTAAGAATCATTTTGTATCAATTGAGGGTGATTAAGATTGTTCTGTTATGATGTAAAATCAAATCATGTTAAACTAAATCTTTTCATAATATTTAAGCTTCATGGATTTTTCCTTTTTTTTCTTTTACTATCTCTGGTCATACTAATTGTTTCTTTAAAATTATTTTTCTATACAGATAATTTTTTGGAAAAAATTCATCAATCTCTAGCGGGTTATATTTGGATAACGTAGCATTCATTAATTTATCTATTTATATGTAGTTCTGTCATTGAGATAGTATATTATCAAATGTGCCCTTATGGCATTTTTATAAAATTATTATTTTCTAAATGAGTATTTTTTAAGCTCAATGTCTCTTATATGAGCATTAGAGAGCTTGTATTTTTAAAAATGAATTCGGTGACCCTGATTTTATCTTAAAAGAATAAGGAGTTAAGATTAAAATCAATTCTTAATTATAAATGATTAATTTTAATCCTTATATTTTTAGCATAAAATAAGGTCATTGGATTCACTGTAAGCCTAATGATTGCTTCACTTCGATAAATAACTATGTATTTTACTTTGGGATAGTGAGGTTGGTCTAATAAATACTTTATAATATTTTTTCTATAAGCTTGAGTGGTATTGCCGAGTAAGAAATGAAATAATTCTTTATCTACTCTATTATATTCATTTTAATACAGACAAATTTTTGTGAACAATTGATCCAAAATATTTGAAATAATTTTATTGCTAACATTTTAGTTTTATTGATTTTACTGAAAGGGGCCCTTTGAACTTGAATCTCAAGGCCATTGATGTGCCAGGGAGGCCCTTGGATCACCTCATTTCCCAGCCAGATTACCAACCAGAACAGAAGAAAGATTAATGAAGGAAATGAATAAAACCATTTACAGTAAAATGAATGACTTACATATTTATCTGTTTGATTGAAGAATTAGAGGAGGAAAATGGAAGGAACTGGAGGAAATGCACGGTAAAGTGAATTCGCGTTTCATCTATTGTGCAACCAATCTGTGTCCACTTATTTATTCAGAGCAGTGTTTATGAAGAACTATGTAATATTAGTACTGATGTGCATGTTCATCACAGAGTTCATGCTTTTCTCGCTGTAAATACTACTAGAGTAAGGGACTTCCTTTGGCTCCCCTGTTGCGGATTGCAAAGACTATTTAAGCACTCGATGTATGGAATAGAAAATTGATATTGTTAGTCTTTTCTTCTTCCGCAAGCAGCTCGCGGCTTCCTTTCATTTCAAAATCGCCTCCTCCAACTTTGCTCCTTGCGCATCAGTTGAAGCAAACGCATCTGAAGATTTCATTGTGTGAGTTTTCTTCATTTTTTATTCCGTTTCTGTCTTCAGGCGGCAATGGGAGACAGTCAGTGCTCGTTTTCTGTAACCACTTTCAGGCCATGAAGTAGGAATTGACCACCCTAAACACTGCTTCATAACATTATTACCTCTTTCTATGTTGTGAATACTTACAATGGCGACTTCCCTGTCTCCCTCTCGCTCGCTCGCTCGCATGCAAAAGTCATTCGGGTAAGCTTGCCAAACGTCTCTCGGTATCAAAGTAATTTCCAATTGCCATTCTACTGTTATTGTCAATAGAACCTCAACGATGTCTTGGAGTTGCTGTGAAATAATTGTCAAAAGACTCAAAACCCTGCCTTTCATTTTCCAATTTATTTTTTATTTTTCTAACATACATTTCCACAATGTTCATGGAAAATAAATGATTAGTTTATGCTAGAAACATGTATATATATATACACTAAGTGATGTTTATCAATGCTAAGTATCAAATATTGTATATGTGATTAGAGTTGTTCATCAAATAAATTTACAATATAAACAAATAAATATTGTTTATCAATAAATTACGATCATCTTTCAAATTATTAAGATATAATTAGTCTAAGATGATATTTTAACAATGCACCAATGATAAATTTTTTTTGATTTCAAAAATATAAGATGGTAATATGAATATTGAAGTGATATAACTGTATTGCAAAAGGTATCAAAAATATTATTTATAACAATTTGATAGTGAATATAAAATTGTTAAATTTCTACAGAAGAAAAAGATAAACTATACAAACAAAATTTGTTTTAAAATTAAATTACATTATGATTATTTATTATACTTCTTTAATTTTGACATATATTTATATTTTTTAGCTCCAAAAATAATTTTTACACTTGCCCAAATTATCAAAAGATTGGTCTAACTAAGTTAGATTTAGAACATTATAGAAAATAAATTTTATGGTTTGTGGAAACAATTCTTGAAAATATATTTTTGATGCTTTTTGAGTCTTGCAAAATTCAATTCAAAGTTAGAAAAGAAGGGGATTTTAACAACATTTTTCATATATATATATTTTTTTGTTTTTTTAAAAATTTGTCAAAAACAGCATCATTTTTTTTACAGTTGAACTGGCCTAAAAAGTTAGATTATTTGACTTATTAGAGAACATATTATTTTGAGTTTGCTAGATATTTCATGATATCTTAGTGAACAAGACCTTTTGCATTGTCACAGGGAGAATTAGCTATATATAGCTTTACTCTTATAATGAAATTGTAAATTAATTATATTTATACTTTAAACTCGTGACTTTTTAGTCACAAGCTAGCAACTTACCAAGGCTTTAATACAGGGGAAGGGATGTATTTGTTTTTTCTCTTTCATTTTTTAAGAGAGAGATAACTATATGAAAAGAAAATCCAGAGAATTGTGCTAGAAATACCAAAGACATATACAAGTGCATGTACCCCTTTTGTAGGCTTATTGATTTGGGGGTGTTATTATTTCTTTTGATTATCACCAAGAAGAATTTGTTGTACGGAAGGTTTAAAAAATTGAGCAATCAATTACAGCCAAAATCCAATGGATTGCTATTAGTTGAGGTTTCTTGACTAATCTGGTAACTTGGTAATACATGCTGACGCATTTGTGTCTCTGCCTTGTTTGTGTGTCTTCTTGAGTTTTTAGCATTTTTTATTTTTCAGCTCAAAATTGTTAATTTGCAAAATTTCTGTTGTTTTCTTCTGGTGAGAAAACTGAAACTTCCCCCTTCTTGTTGCAGCTGCTAATGGTATTGTTATTGCTACTGAGGAGAAGCTGCCCTCAGTCTTAGTTGATGAAGCATCTGCGAGTGATTCTATATCCATTTGTCTTCCATTGAAAATTTGAAGGCTAAGAGATTGTTCTCTTGCAAGACTTTTTAAACTTTTTTAGCGCTTAAAGCTTTAGCTCTTTTAAGTTTTTTATCCACTTTTATTCTTAAAATTTCAGTGCTTAAAGGTTTCAGCAATTTCTATTCTCCTGTAAGATGTGTTTTTATCAACGCTTCTTCATTTTTCAGAACTCATGTGTTCTCTTTCTCTAGATGTTCAAGCACACAAAGTCTTAAGCAAGGCCTCATCTGTTTTAATGGTCAAAACATGCCATATATACATCTTGTTTTGAAATATGACTTTTTTGAGACTTTACAATGGACCAAAAATTATTTATTTATTTATTTATTTATTTTGTCATTAATTGTGAAAGTGATCAATTGTGACTACCACACAAATCTTGATGCAATGGAGCTTAAATTTTTGTAGTTGAAATTTCATCTCAAAAGAATGCCCTTTAAAAGTTTTTAGACTAATATTTTAAGCATGTCTTAAATTTTCACTACTTAAAAAATAAGATTTTTAGTAAATTAACACATAAGGATAATTATTTTTGTTGGGGCTTATGTTAGTGCTTATATTTATTGATTTGGCTTGTCAACTTAAATGGCCATTTAGCACTTTGCTCAACTTTTGGTTTTGTGTTTCCCTTCATGTAAGGAACTGGATTTTTGTTTTGAGATCTGATGGGTACACCAGTAATGGGCTGGCCCAAAGAGAAGTCAACGGAAGCCCAAGAAGAACGGTCAACGTTCTTACGG